>VZTJ01004385.1:902835-922402 GCA_013397795.1 Orthonyx spaldingii | reverse complement strand
CATCCCTTCCTGCATCCCTGCCTGCATCCCTTCCAGCATTCCTGCCTGTATCCCTGTCTGTGTTCCTGCCTGCATCCCTTCCAGCATTCCTGCCTCAATCCCTGCCTGTGTTCCTGCCTGCATCCCTTCCAGCATTCCTGCCTCAATCCCTGTCTGTGTTCCTGTCTGCATCCCTGCGTTCCTGTCTGCATCCCTGCGTTCCTGCCTGCATTCCTGCCTGCATCCCTGCCTGCATTCCTGCCTGCATTCCTGCTTGTGTTCCTTCCTGCATTCCTGCCCTCTTCCACACCTTAATCCCTGCCTGCAATCCTGCCCTGATCCACACCTGCATCCCTGTCCATGTTCCTGCCTGCATCTCTGCCTGAGTTCCTGCTCACATCCCTGCCCTGATCCATACCTGCATCCCTGTCCGTGTTCCTGCCTGCATCCCTGCCTGAGTTCCCGCTCACACCCCTGCCCTGATCCATACCTGCGTCCCTGCCTGGATCCCTGCCCACATCCCTGGATCCCTGTCTACACCACTTTCTCCATCCCTGCCCACATCCCTTCCTGCATCCCTGCCCATGTTCCTGCCTGCATCTCTGCCTGAGTTCCTGCTCACATCCCTGCCCTGATCCATACCTGCATCCCTGTCCGTCGGGTTTGCCAGGCTGTGAAATGTCAGAGCCAGCACAAGCCACAGTAAATTCCTTCTCAAAGTTATGGATTGTGGAATGACGGAATACACTGGGAATCCTTTCCCCTTTTTTCCTCCTTTTATTTTTTCTTTTTTTCCCCTCCTTTTCCCCTTTTTTTCTCTCTCTTTTTCCTCTTTTAATTTCTCTTTTCCCCTCTCCTTTTATACCCTTTTTTCCTCTCTTTTTCCTCTTTTTTTCCCCCTCAGAAACCTGCTACACCCTCCCCCGTTCCATGTGGATCCTCCACCTGCACATTGGGCTGTGGCCCTCAGCAGATGCTTCACTCACTTCACGGCTGCCTCAGGGATGTGAAACCCTCACAGCCCCAAGATAACGGGGTTTTACCCCACAACCCACGCCTAAAACACACCAAATCCCCCAAAATGATCACAGAACTCCCATCTCCATGTGGTGCAGCCACTATTGGAGTAGTGGCTCTAAAGGCACCAGCTCTGGATGCTGGGAAAAACCTGGAAAAGAAATTGAATCCCTGAATGATTTGGGTTGGAGGAGAGCTTGAAATCATTCAGTGCCACCCCCTGCCATGCGCAGGGACAATTCCCACTATCCCAGGTTGCTCCAAACCCCATCTGACCCAGCCTTGAACACTTCCAAGGATGGAAGGAAAATGAATTAAAAGAAAAAAAAGATTAACAAAAATTCCCCAGCCTTGTTCCTTCCATGACAAGGATGGGAAGAGAAATACCAGGCAGCAGCACTGGGAATTCTCTCCACACTCTCAGCTGGGCTGTGACCTGTTTGCTGTATTTGAAGCTTGAAATAGAGCCTTATGAGTAATGTGGTTCAGGTGCTTATCACCAATTAATTAATTCTTTTGCACAGTGGATACCTAATTAAAGCAGTCTCAGGTAATTCCTGGGGGGGCTCAAACTAATGGGGCTGCTTAACGGGGTTGTTTCTCTGCTGCTGTGACTTGTTGGGTGGTTCCCAGCGGCTGGGAAGGGTCATTGGGCTCCCTGTGAGTGTTACTTAAAATAAAATTCTAATAAAGGTTTGATCGGGGTGAAATCATCGGAGGATGATTTCTCATCACGAGGATTTCTGCAGCCCGAGGCTTTGCCTGCTGCAGGAGGGATTTTGGGGAAAAAGGTGAGGCTCCAGCCAAAAAAAAAAAAAAAAAAAGATTTGGGTATTTTTTGAGCTGAAAACTGCTTTGCAGAGGGGTGGGCCCAGCAACCTGGCATGAGCCATGGCAAAATCCAAATTGTCCTTCCCATTCCCTGTGGTGACATGGAGGGTGCCCCATAAAAATGGGATCTTTTAACCAAATCAGGGCAATGTCGTGTCCCAATTTCTCCCCAACTGCATCCTCACATTGATGGGCAAGGATTAGTAAATCATGGAATCATTCAGGTCAGAGAAGATCCCTGAGATCGTGGAGTTGAACCATTCCCCAGCCTTGAATTCGGGGTGAGTTGTGTGAGGCTTGGGGTGGGTTTGTCCCTTTCCAAATCCTCTTGGAAATGTGGTGTTGGGAGAAACAACTCCATTTGCAGCTCTCTCTTCATCTGCCCTTCCCTTTCAATCCTCATTTCCCATCTTCCCATCAAGATCCTTGTCTTGACCCTGGCCAGTAGTTAAGAGCAGGATGTTAAAAACTGAAACCCAAGACTGGATCTGTTAATTAACATGAAATAATAGCTCTTGGCTGCTTCCCTTAATTAAGGGTCAGGAGTTCAGAGCTGGATGAGCAGATAAGGAGGAAATTCCTGGCTGTGAGGGTGGTGAGGCCCTGGCACAGGTTGCCCAGAGAAGCTGTGGCTGCCCCATCCCTGGAAGTGTCCAATGCCAGGCTGGATGTGGGATAGTGGAAGGTGTCCCTGCCCATGGCAGGGGGTGGAATGGGATGAGCTTTCCTTCCAACCCAAACCAGTCTGGAATTCTGTGATCTGTGTGCTGGAGCCGCTCTGATCCATCCATGGATTTCAGGGAATTTCTGAAGCTGTGTGTTCTCCTCTCTCTCCTCCACTCCTGCTGCAGCAGCCTCCAGTCTCACGGTGGCCTCTGGGTGTGGTTTAACATTTGATTAAACCTTAAAAACCCAACCCAACCCCTCAGAAAACCCCATTAAACCTTAAAGCATTTTCATTTTCGATGAAGTGCAGCCGTGGCGGGGCTGAGCCCCGACGGAGACCACGGGATTGGAGCTGGGGATGGTGTGACAGGATGTGTGCCCTTATCTGTCCCTGCTGGGTGTCACAGCCCCGGCCCCTTCCCTTCTGTGCCACAGCAGAAAGAGATGCCAGCTTTGCTTCCCAGTGTTTGGGCATCCTTAATCCCTGGTATTTAGGCATCCTCAGTCCCCAGGTATCTGGGCATTCTCAGTATTTGGACATCCTTGTTCCCTGGTATCTGGACATCCTCATCCCTCAGGATTTGGGCATTCTTATTCCCCAGTATTTGGGCATCTTTATTTTCCAGTATCTGGGCATCCCTATTCCCTGGTATTTGGGCATCCTTATCCTTCAGTATTTGAACATTCTTATTCCTCAGAATTTGGACATCCTTGTTCCCTGGTGTTTGGGTGGCCTTATTCCCTGAATATCTGGGAATCCTTATTTTCTCTACCTGGGCTTACTTATTCCTCAGTATCTGGGAATCCTTATTCCATGATATTTGCGTATCCTTATTCCCCAGTGTTTTGACATCCTTATTTCCCTGTGTATAGGCATCCTTGTTCCTCAGTATTTGGGCAACCTTGTTCTTCAGTATTCTTATTCTTCAGAATTTGGACACCTTTATTCCCCAAATAGCTGGGAATCCTTATTTCCCTCTATATGGGCATCCTTATGCCTCGGTGGTTGGGTATCCCTGAATTCCCCAGTATCTGGGCATCCTTATCCTCCAGTATTTGAACATTCTTATTCCTCAGAATTTGGGCATCCTAACTCCTCAGTATCTGGGCATCCTGGTTCCTTAGGATTTCGGCAGCCCTGAATCCCTCAGTATTTTGACATCTTCATTCCTCAATATTTGAGCATCCTTATTCCCCAGGTATCTGGGAATCCTTTTTTTCCCATCTTTATGGGCATCTTTATTCCCCAGTCTTTGTGCATCGTTATTCCCCAGGTATCTGGGAATTCCTTATTTGCCCTGTATGTGGGCATTTGTATTCCTTGATATTTGGGCATCCTTGAATTCCCCGATACTTGGGCATCCTTATTCCCTGGTATTTGGACATGTTATTCCTTGGTATTTGGGTATCCTGATTCCTCAGGTTTTGGATATCCTGATTCCTCAGGATTTGGGCAGCCCTGAATTCCCCAGTATCTGGGCATTCTTATTCCTCAGGATTTGGGCATCCTTATTCCCCAGTATTTGGCCAAGGTCAGGGAACCCCCAGAGCCTGTTCTGCTCACACCACTGGGATTATCCCTTGTGCGCCAACACTTTCCCCCAGGATTTTCCCCCCACAAACAACCCTGGAGCAGGCTGGGGGTTGTTTGACTGTTGATGCATTCCTGGTGGCATTCCCATGGTTCTGGACCCTTTTTCCAATCCTGGAGCAGGTCTGTGCTCCTTCCCTATGGCACCAGGATGGAGAGAGCCAAAATCTTGTAGGAATGGTGGCAGGAGAGACCAGAGCAGACGTCCCAGGCCGCTGGTCCCTCACCTGAACAATCTTTTTAAAAACCCTACAAAACAAGAAAAGGAAGTGGAGGTTGGTTCCTGTTTGCTTCGGTTTGAGCCGTTAGGGGCCTGTGAGAAAACAGACAAGCGAGGAGGTTCCCACGTGCACGTGATGCCCACGGGGCAGGGACGGCTCCAGGCCAAGGGCACAGACGGGAATGTGAGGCCGGAGCCTCCTGACCCCATCTGGGCTGCAGTCGTGGTCAGCTCTGCCACACGAGGTGGGTGAAGGGCACATCCCGAGCCGGGCTCTCTGCAGAGACAGCTCCGGTGCTGAGCTCTGCCTTTAGAGCAAAATTAGGGAAGAGAAAAATTGGCTTTGCCTTGCCTTGATAATTCCCATCCTTGGGAATGCCCAAGGCCAGGTTGGACGGGGCTTGGAGCAGCCTGGGAGAGTGGGAGGTGTTCCTGCCCGTGGCAGGGGGTGGCATTGGATGAGATTTAAGGTCCCTTCCAACCCAAACCATTCTGGGATCAATAACTGGGGCTGAAACGGGTGCCCATCCCACCTCTCTCGTTTGGCAGGAGGGATCGGATGCTGCCGGGATAACGAAGCTGTTTCCATGGGAACAGGCTCATTTTTCCACTCTGTTGTCTTTTAATTTATTTATTTATTTATTTGCCAGCACGTCTCTGACCTGCAAGCTGCTTCCCAGGGATTTAAATACTGTATTGGACATCTGGGATGAAAAAAATGGCTGGGAAAAGGAATGAAATCCCTGTGGAGAGGGGCTGGGAGCTGTGGCTGGAACCACCACTCAGGATTGAGGTGCTTTGCCCCAGGGAAGCCCCACAGGCACAAATCGAGCTCAGACCATTTTCTTTCCTTATGGAAAGAGGGAAACATTTGGAGTTTGGGTGTATTAAGGTTCCTTTCCCAGCCAGATCTGTAACTCCTGTTGGGATCGGTGCCACTATCCCATCTCCCACCCCCTGGAAAACATGGCTCTGCTATTTTCTAGTTTGCCTGTTGTATTTTTATACTTTTCTGGGTATATTTAGCAATTTATTTTTTTTTTTCAGCTGAGCCACCTATTTTTAGCCATGGCTTTTAGCAAAAGCCACGAGATGCTGGCAAAGCATCCCCTCACGAGGGATTCCCACGCTCCAGCCGGACGGTGACCGGCAGCACCGGCCCTATTCCCCCTATTCCCACTTATCCCTTCTGGATGCTGCATCCTGGCTGGTTTTGGGGAGGAAAAGGCAGTTTTTGGGAGAGCCTGCTTGCCTCGGTGGGGATGCAGCGAGCTGGGCTGGGCTCAGCTCTTGGGAAGTGCAGGGGCAAGGAGAAATCCCGGCATGAAGGAGATTTGGGAAAAATGCCTCTATTATAATACCCAGCCTGGAAAATTTTCTGGACAAACCCCTCTTTTCTGGACAAAACCCCCAATTTTCTGTCCAAAAAACCCCCCTTTTCTGGACTAAACCCCCCCTGGGTGATGCCTGCCTGGTAGGAACAAGACTGATCCCTGCTCTCCCCCAAATCCTGGCTGCCCCAGTGGGATTCACCCACCTTGCTAGAACTGAGTGGAAAATGCTGGTGCATCAGGGGTGGAAAATAGGACTTTTTGTGAAGCCCAGGAGCAGCGAGGTGCTGCCTTCACCTCAAAAAGGAGCCGTTTTCGGGGTGGGTGATGCTGCTTTCGGTGTTTGCCGTGAGGGAACGCAGAGGTTTGGGCCTGGCCAATGTCAGCACTTTCTGTTTCATTCCTGCTTTTCCTTTTGTTTGAGAGGGGGGAGAAGGGTTTTCTGGAAAACAGAGAAAAAGCTCGCTGGGAGGTGAAAAAAGTCTGGAAAATGGAATCCTGGAGTCATTAAGATTGGAAAAAACCTTCCAAGATCATTTTGTCCAACCGTCCCCTCAGCACTGCCAAGGCCACCACCGGCCCATATCCCCAGGTGCCACGTCCACATGGATTTTAAATCCCTCCAGGCATTGGGCTGCCAATTGCAGTGCCTCTTCCTGCCTATTCCAATTCCAACTGGCAGGAGAGGACGTGTTCCACAGGTTTAAAACTGGGAAGGAGCACAGTTGGGTGGGCAGAGGCCTCAGACGCCGAGAGATGCAGGAGGTGTCTCGTGATAGCCACGAAATCTCCCTGAGTGCCTGTTTGCACTTCCAGGAATGTCAGGAAGTGCTTTCCAGGGATGCTTTCCAGGGTTAGTGCTGCCTTTGGACAGTGACAGACCCAGCCCAGGGCAAAATGTCCTTTGAGAGATCCCTTCTGTACTGGCAGGGCCTATTTAGGGTAATTGCACTAATTAATCACCCTTGAAATCGTAAAAATTATGGAATGGTTTGGGTTGGGAGGGATCTTAAAGCTCTTTTTCCACCCCCTGCCATGGACAGGGACACCTTCCACTATCCCAGGTATCCAAGCTCCATCCAACCTGGCCTTGGACCCTTCCAGGGATGGGGAAATGCCATTTTTTTAAACATTCAGGAGAATTCCAATCTCCACCCACATGGACCCTGAGCTAAAACCCAACTAAAGTAGGAGAAAAAACTTATGAAGGTGGGTAAGCTCCGATTCCATGGGTTTGGAGCTGGAGCTGGTGATGGATCCAGTACGAGGCACCCGAATTCCAGGATCCTCTCTGCTCCAGAGCCTCCCAGCTCAGCTCTGTGCAAAGCTGGCAGCAGCTCGTGCTGACGAGGAGCTGGCAAACGAAGCCTCATTCCTCCTGCAAGCAGAGCTGGCAGCTCTGGGGTGCCAGAGCCCCACAGGAGCCCAGGCTGGGAGCGGGGAATGGGATGGCAGCTTAGCAGGAGGGCTGGGCATCAACAAATGCTCCTTTTGCAGTGCCTGGTTTGGGTTGGATGTGGCATTTGGTGTGGAAATGCATCCAGAAATCCAGGTGGATGGGACTGACTTGCTGGGATGGAGGAGGGCTGGTTGTCCCTTGGCCCAGAGCAGCGGTGGCTTTTAGCTCAGAGCACTTTAAACCCCAATCTCATCCCATCCAGCTGCTCCACATCCACATTTGTTGCTCCACATCACGGAGAAAAGCTGAAGGTTTTGGCAAAGCTGGAGTGAGCAGACCAAGAGCTGGCACAGCTGCATCGGGGATCAGGGATGTGCCTCGCTGTTTGCCCACCTAAATCCCAATTTTTGTGCCTGTTTGGGCTGGGCCCTGCTGGTGACAGAAGAAAATGTCATTCAGATGTATCAAAGGCTCTTCATTCAGCAGACAGCAACAAATGAGGGATTTTTTTGGAGCTTAGGGACCAACTAGGAAAAATCAGCAGCAAAATTTCCGTGTCCAGGCGTTTATTGAAAGCAGCTTTCATGGAATCCCAGAAGGGTTTGTGATGGAAGGGGCTTCAAAGCCCATCGTGTTCCCATGGGCAGGGACACCTTCCACTATCCCAGGTTGCTCCAAGCCCTGTCCAACCTGACTTTGGACACTTCCAGGGATGAGGCAGGCTCAGCTTTCCTGGGAAACCTGTGCCAGGGCCTCCCCACCCTCCCAGGGAAGAGCTTTAAGCCAAGCCAAGCTGCTGGAGCATCCTCCTCTCCTTCAACCCCCAGTTCCTCTTTACTCATTGCAGTCAACCAAACAACACCCTGGGAAGTGTCCTCAGATCCAAGGAAAAATGCCCAAATATTTGAGCATGGCATTTAGAGGGAAGTTTATTTTCCAGGCGTTGGATTTCCCAGCAGTGGCATCCCTCCCTGGGCAGCCACAGGGATGGGAACTTCCAGAGGCAGGGCTGGAGCTGTGGTGGATGCAGAGAGGCTGCCTGACCCCGTTTGGGGAATCTGGGTGTTCCCAGGGTGGTGGGGTGAAGGTCACCCAGGGAGCTGTGCCAGCATTATCCCAATGCATCTCCAGGTCCCCTCCATCAGTGCTCCTGACCCCAGCCAGCAAAACCCCAAGCATAAAGCTAAAACCCGCTGTGATTCCCAGGATTTCCTGCTCTTCCCATTATCCCAGGGCTGCTCTCACACCTGCTGCTGTTGAGCTGAACTTTGCCTGCAGTGAAAGGGGTTTTATGGCACTCCCGAGGGAATGCAGACAGTGCCTGATTTCCCTCACTTAACGGCACGTGTGTGCCTGGATAATGGGATTCCTGCCTTGGAGCCCGCAGGTTAATGAGCCCTCACTCATTATTTTCATGCTAATGATGTTTAACATGGCCAGGACATGGATATTGTCTTTTTTGGGGCTCTGCGCTGTAATTACAGGTCGGGGTCTTGCCAGGTTGTTTTGATACTTTGTTGTGCAGAGGGGTCAGGGATTATTTACTGTGTGTGGAAAGGATTGAATTTGTTTAAAATGATGGAAAAAAAGCTGGATGCAGACTTTAGACAAGGGCCTGGAGTGACAGGACACGGGGAGTGGCTTCCCACTGCCAGAGGGCAGGGATGGATGGGATATTGGGAACTGGGAATTCCTGGCTCGGAGGGGGGAGAGGGGCTGGGATGGAATTCCCAGAGAAGCTGTGGCTGCCCCTGGATCCCTGGAAGTGTCCAAGGCCAGGTTGGACATTGGGGCTTGGAGCAGCCTGGGACAGTGGAAGGTGTCCCTGCCACGGCAGGGATGGGATGGGATGGGCTTTAAGGTCCCTTCCAACCCAAACCATTCCGTGCCTCCATGATAAATCCACTCAAAACAAAAACAAACCAAAAAACCGTGTAGCTTTGGGTTTGCTCCTGGTGGTCCCACACCTTCCCGGGGGCACAGTGGGGTCTCCTCACTTTGGGATTTAAAAGCTGCTTTTGGGACTGCCTCCTGAGCTGCTGCAGGGCTTTTTTCCAGGGCAGGACATTCGGGAGTTCACACCCAAGTGTCACCTGCTGCTTTTTTGTTATTCACGGTGGAGGAAACGCCCCAGGTTTCCCCAGGGGTGAAAATGCTCTAAAACCCTCACTGGCTGCAAACCGGTTCTGGTTTCTGCTGGAAGCACCTGCAGAGGAGCGTTGCCGAGGGTGTGGTGGCTCCCTCTGAGGTGGCCCAGTCACCCCAGGGTCCCCAGCATTATCCCAGCGGGCCCGTGCTCACAGATGACCCCTCCCAGCAGGGTCCCACCCTTCCCTCACCTTATTTTTGGGGCTGTTTTCCCCCTTTTAGTGCCCCTAGGGCTGCGTGTGATAAGAGCAAGGGAGGGTTTGCTTGCAGGAGAGCGGCAGCAGGGTTGGATATACAGAATTATTTAAAGGATCAAGGCTGTAACAGCCACACAGATGCTCTCAGCTGTCCTCCCTGCTCCCATGGATCCTGACGTTGGAATGACTGAAGTCCCTAAAGTGATTCCCTGCCCCCTGGAGCAGCTCCGTTGTGTGAAAGGGCGCAACACGGAATTGTTTAGGTTGGAAAAGCCCTCTAAGGACGAGCCCAGCCATTCCCCCAGCACTGCCAAGCCCACCACTGACCCATGTCCCCAAGTGCCACCCCCACACACTTCTGCAACACTTCCAGGGATGAGAATTCCACCAGGATGACATTTGCTGCCTTGGAAAAGTCTCTGTGGCACCCAAACCGTGCAGCAGCAGCAGCAGCGTGGTTGAACGTGCAGCAGCTTTTCCCAGCAGCTGTGCCAGCGCCACGGCACGCTCCATGGCTCTGCAGGGAAGGGACAGGCACGAGGGATGCACTCTGCCGCTCAAAACCCTCTCCAGCCACAACAAAAAAAGGGGGGAGAGATGAGACAAACCCGCACGGAAACAATGCACGGGCTGAGCTGAAGCTCACAGAGCGTGCCCTGAGGGGAGCAGATCCAGCCAGGAGCTGGGGCTGGCAGCGGGAGCTGGGCTGGGGCATTTTGGCAGCAATGCCCGGGAGATGCTCCTTCCACCCCAGCAGACAGTTAAACCCGTGCCCTGCCCCTGTGCCTCCTCCAGCCTGCCAGCAGCCCTGGGCTACTTGCCCGCTGACTGAAACCTCTTCCTGTGCTCAAAACCTCGCTGAATGCAAACAGAAAGTGTCGCTGGGGGCTGGGCTTGCACGGCACGGGGCGGGGGCACACCCGGGGATGCGGCACCCGGCGTCTGCGAGAGACCTCTGGGGTCCCTGGTGCCGTGAGCGATGTTCCCGTGGAGCTCAGTTTCGTTTTCTCTTCTCTTTGTTTGAAGGCAGTGAAGGGCCAAGAGGAGCAGAGCTTCCCTTAGAGGCACAAATCACCGGAGACATCGGCTTCTGGTAAAAATGAACCCCTCCTTGTGCTCCCCTCCTCATCCTCACACCCCGGCTGGCCCTGGCACGGCTCCTTCTCCAAGCACAGGCACCAGTGCCACGTTGATTTCTTCTATAAATCCCTCTCTCCAAACACTCTAAACCCCCTAAGATGAGCTTGAGCTGGGCATGCCCTCATCTCTTCCTTAAAATCCACAATTCCCTTATTTTAGGGCTTGTCCCGTCGCCCAGGGGTCTCTCTGTGCCCTGCTATTGAAGGACATCCCAAAAAAACCCCAAATTTGGAGCTGGCAGGCAGCCCCAGTCAGGCAGGAGCACTGCTGGAAAAACCTTGCTGCTGGAGGAGCTGGAATCTGGGATTCTGCTGCCTCTGCCGGAGCTCACTGCTGGTAGAAGGTGCCGGAAAAACATCCGGGATCCAGCCGGCGTGGCCTCAATGAGCATCCCCCGCCTGCCTGGGGTAGAAATGTCGAGAAACAGGAAACTCCAGCATCCTGTTTAGCATCTCAGTGTGCAAATTGGCAGCAGGGACAAAGCCAGGGAGGCCAAGGGACACAGGACACACACTGGGCACCGGCACGGGCTGGATGCTGGGCAGGGAATGAGTCTGGCACGGCAGCTCGGGCTGCTGGGGGGAGCCTGTTCCCTGATTTTTGTTGCTGTCACAGGCTTTCATGGAACAGCAAACACCAAAGGACAGCTCAGCTGGGGTCCTGCTGCTGCAGGCTGGGCTCTGGACAGTCCCAGTGTCACCTAAGGGACATCCCCTGCTCTGGGGACAATGAGGAGAGCACCCCTGGCAGTGTGTCCCTGCCCTGGGTCACCATCTCCCATCCTCACCACTTAATTCCAGCAGCTCCAACACTCCACACGTGCAAGCCCAGCCCATCCTTTGGGGGCCTGCAGGGCTGGGAGCAGCCCAGCAGCTGATCCCGGTGTGTTCCTGCCCGCAGCCCGCCCCGGGAGCGCTCCTGGCCTGCCCATGGCTAGCAACAACACTGCTAGCATAGCACAAGCCCGCAAGCTGGTGGAGCAGCTGAAGATGGAAGCCAACATCGACAGGATAAAGGTAGGGGTTCTTTGGGAGCCGGCCCTGGCAGCACTGGGAGGCGGTGGCTGCTGCCCAAAGCCTGCGGTGGGAGATGGGATGCGGTGCTGGGTGGGGTTTGTGGAGGATGCTCTTGTTTTGAGTGATCCTGATGGCCCTGGCTGAAGGCAGTGGGAGAGGCTCCCTGTGGGATCACAGAATCCAGGAATGGTTTAGGATGGAAGAGACCTTAAAGCCCATCTTGTTCCAACCCCCTGCCATGGGCAGGGATACCTTCCACTGTCCCAGGGTGCTCCAAGCCTCGTCCAGCCTGGCCTGGGACACTCCAGGGGTGAGAGGCAGCTGGAAGCATCACCTGGAGCCCTGCTGGGTGGTGGGAAGGAGTGACAGTCCCCAAGGCATCTCAGCTCCTTGCTAAGGGGTTAAATCCAGGGAGAGAAGTGCTCCAGGGCTGGGATGAGCTGTGGCAGTTTGGGAGCTGCTGCCGTGTCTGGAATCCAGAGCGAGGTTGGTGGGTGAGGGCAGGAAATGCTGCTGTGGATGTTCCTGCCAAGGGATGCGTGGGAGAGCCAGCAGGGATGCTGAAGTCAGCCCTTGTCAGGTGAAGGATGGGGATGGGGGAAGGCTGGGAAGGCTGGGAATGGGAATCCACGCTGCCAGAGCAGCTCAGAACCCAGAGGTGAAGAACCAGCCCCGCCAGGGATGCGCTGCCGCGCCGGCGGTCGGGTTCTTTTCTCAGATCTGACGTTCCCTGCCCGGGAATGCTGCTGACACCTCTCCAGGTGGGATGTCCCCAGGGCAGCCTGTCCCTAACCCAGGGCTCCTCCTCGTTCTGCAGGTGTCCAAAGCAGCAGCAGACCTGATGGCGTACTGCGAAGCCCACGCCAAGGAGGACCCTCTATTGACCCCCGTCCCGGCCTCAGAAAACCCCTTTAGAGAGAAGAAGTTCTTCTGCGTGATCCTGTAAACCCTGGAGGAGCCTGACGGGCACTCAGGCCACCCTGAACACTGCTGTAGAGTTTTTAGGAATGGGGACGACCTGCTGGTCCGCAGAATTTAAACAAAAATAAGTAAAAAACACGGTCTGGAAGCTACAGAGATGTGCATGTTTAAAGAACCTGGCCACCTTTGGGGGAATCAGATGATCTGCATTGCAAGGCAAAAGATCTGAAGTCTGTAGAGTTGCCTAGAAAGAGAAAAACAAACAAAAAAATACCCATGTAAAGAATAAATCTGTGTCACTTTTCTGCTCACAAAATTGTTTGATTGTTCCATATTTAAAGCAGCAGAGCTGTGCTGAGCAAAGTTAACTGCTAGGGATGTGTATAACCTTCTTGGAATGATAGTGCTGGTTTCTTTCCAAGCTAATATTTTTGATTTAAGTTGTCAGATATATAGCGACAGGTGAGGTGGCTGTGCTGTTACTCAGTGTTTGGTCTTGTGCTTTTTCATTTCTGGCTGTAGGGTAGCAGGGGGGCCGAGGGGACACCGGCAGCTCCTGCCTGTCCCCCACGTGCTGGCAGCTCCGTGCTCCCAGCAAACCCCACTTTTTTACCATTCTCGCTATGGTTAGCTTTGGTTCTGCAAGTAAAAGTGATTCCTGTGTCGTGCTTGGTGCTCCACACCCCTGTGATAACATTCAGTGGTAGTGCATGAGAGTTTAATTCCGTTCATCCGCTCCAGACTTTTCTTTTCTAGCGTTTGGCACCACGTGCTGGCGGAACAGCCGTAGGGAGGGAACAGAGGCGATTCTGAAAGCAAAGAGAGCTCCTGAGATGCCTTAGACGTGCCTGAAATACCTCCTGCCACAGGGCAGGTGCCAGCCCGGGTGCAGGGCGAGCCAGAAATCCGAAAATCAAAGCCGACCGCTTCTTTCCGGGTCTTTCCTTCCTCCTACACCTCTGTGCCTCTGCCCCCCTCTCTTGGTCCTGCTCTTTGCCGGATTCCTGGTTGCACTTCCTTCCCTTGGGGCTGGTCTGGAATGTGGCTCCATGCTGGGTGTTGGTCAGTGCTGGGATGCTGCTTTGTGGTGGGATGCTGCTCCACCATGGAATGCTGCTCCACTGTGGGATGCTGCTCCATGGTGGGATGCTGCTTCAGGGTGGAATAGAGCCCCATGGTGGGATGCTTCTCCAAAATGGAATGCTGCTCCACCATGGGATCCTGCTCCACTGTGGGATGCTGCTTTATGGTGGGATTCTGCTCCAGAATGGGATGCTGTCCCACTATGGGATGCTGCTCCAGGGTAGGAAGCAGCCCCATGGTGGGATTCTGCTCCACCATGGAATGCTGCCCCACCACAGGATGCTGCCCCACCATGGGATGCTGCTTCACTGTGTTATCCAGTTCCATGGTGGGATACAGCTCCATGGTGGGATGCTGCCCCACCATGGGATGCTGCCCCATAGTAGGATTGTGCTCCATGGTGATACTGCCCCATCATGGGATGCTGCTTTATGGTGGGATTCTGCTCCATAATGGAATGCTTTTCCACCGTGGAATGCTGTCCCACCATGGGATGCTCCTCCACTGTGGAATGCTGCTCCACGGTGGGATACAGCCCCATGGTGGGATGCTGTCCCACTATGGGATGCTGCTCCACTGTGGAATCCTGCTCCATGGTGGGATACAGCTCCATGGTGGGATACAGCCCCATGGTGGGATGCTGTTTATGGTGGGATACAGCTCCATGGTGGGATGCTGTTTATGGTGGGATACAGCCCCATGATGGGATACAGCCCCATGATGGGATACAGCCCCATGGTGGGATACAGCCCACGATGCTGTTTATGGTGGGATACAGCTCCATGGTGGGATGCTGCCCCACCATGGGTGTCTGCCCCATTGTAGGATTGTGCTCCATGGTGATACTGCCCCATCATGGGATGCTGCTTTATGGTGGGATTCTGCTCCATAATGGGATGCTTTTCCACCGTGGAATGCTGTCCCACCATGGGATGCTCCTCCACTGTGGAATGCTGCTCCACGGTGGGATACAGCCCCATGGTGGGATGCTGTCCCACTATGGGATGCTGCTCCACTGTGGAATCCTGCTCCATGGTGGGATACAGCTCCATGGTGGGATACAGCCCCATGGTGGGATGCTGTTTATGGTGGGATACAGCCCCATGGTGGGATACAGCCCCATGGTGGGATGCTGTCCCACTATGGGATGCTGCTCCATGGTGGAATCCTTCTCCATGGTGGGATACAGCTCCACGGTGGGATACAGCTCCATGGTGGGATACAGCCCCATGGTGGGATGCTGTTTATGGTGGGATACAGCTCCATGGTGGGATGCTGTTTATGGTGGCCGTTTCTGCCCCTTCCCGCCTCTCCCATCCCCGCTGCCCCCTCACCTTTGTGTTGGGAAGGGCCAGGGGAGCAGCCCCTTCCCAGAGGTGCCTGATTCCCTGTTTACACCCAGCCTGGGGAATTATTCCCAGGTCTGCTTCATCCGCTCTCAGCTCTCGGGGGACACACGCCACCTTTTTGGGCTCCTCCTTGGGTCCAGACTTTTGTGGATGTGGCTTGTTTCTCCTCTCTGCTGCTGAACACCTGCTGGCTTTCCCCACTCCTCTGTTCTCCTGGGAAACTTTGGGAATCATCACTTTGGGAACCATAATCTGGGGATTTATGTACGAACTGAGCTGGGTGTCACAGAGGGGTTTGGGGGTCTGCGGTGACCCCGCTGAACCAGGTGTGAGCTTAAAAATCCCTGTGAGCTTAAAAATCCCTGTAGGTCCGAGAGGGCAACAGCCTTTAGGGACCTTTTGGTGACTCTTTCTAGCCCGTAAAAAAGTGCTTTTTGGTTTTTCTACCTTTTCATACTCTTTTTCTAGTTCTTCTATGGAGAAGGCCAGTTCTTCTCACACTGGACTCCAAGCTTTTGGCATCTGGGAATGTTTACAAGCCACGAGGAGCCTCGATGGTCCCAGCCCCCCTCTAATTCCCTCGATTTTGATCTTTTTACTACAGCTCCCGTAGTTTTAGGGTGAAGGATGGATGAAGTGGTTTGCTCTGCAGCTGGTTTCACTCTTGGTGTTACCAGGCAGAGATGTAAATACCCCATCCTGGGTTTTTTTTTTCCTTTTTAATCTGATTTCTTGTCACAGAGAGTGAAGTGCAGCAGGTCTGACCCGGGGCTCCCACCCCACCCCTTCTCAAACACTGTCATAAAAGTGGTTTGTAATAATTTTTTTAACGACTTGCCTATTTTACAACTCGAATTCTTAATAACTTAGACGACGAAATAAACCTGCATGAATGTGGGGGAGCGGGGAGGGGGAAATTTTGAATTAACCCAAACTACTCATTGAAGGTGTTTTACGTTGCTGGGCTTGGCTTTCTGTTGGTTGTGGCGTTGCCGTTGGTGTGCTGCCAGGTGTTTCACCCCAGTGTTTTTATTTACACAGATCTGCCTTTGTTCGCCAAGCAGAGATCGCCTGCCAGGGTTGTTTCCCCTCCTCACAGCAAAATTCCCAGCCATCCCTCCATCCCGATGCTGGATTTCCAGCCTGGTCTCACACAACATTCCACTACCCCCAGGCTTTTAAAGAAAAAAAATATCTGGAGTACTGGAAAAAGGACTTTTTTTGTCTGCAAAGGTTGCTGGTGGCAAGTCTGTCCGTGGTTTGCCACCCTGCCAGCAGCAGGGCTTTGGGGAGGGGGTGGTTGTAGGCGAAAGCCAGTCGTGGTGTAGCGCATCCCCATCCCACATGGTCTGTGTACTCGTTGGAAATAAACTTTTGGATTTGTTTCAACCCTTTGGAGATGATTCTTTGCACGTGTTGACCTCTGGGGAGGTGGGATCCCGGCCTGGTTGTGGCTGGATGCTGTTCCCAAGGGGGTTTCCCTGGCAGGGAGGGTTTAGCAGGAGTTTTGGTGCCTGTCAGGGAGGGAAGCGAAGCCTCTTGGGGTTCCAGCAGCTTTTTGTCCTCACAGGATGAGCCAGGTGAGGGGAGAACAGGCTCCTTCAGGGTGGGACGTTGCTCCTTGCTCAGAAATTGAGACACCTAAAATTCTCGACTTCATTGTCCATCCCTTCTCCCCTTTCTTTCCTTCTTCTCCCAGCCATGGCAGTCAGCACAGGAGCAAATCCAGAGGAGGCCACGGAGATGCTCCAAGGGCTGGAGCCAGGCTGGGAGAGCTGGGGGTGCTCACCTGGAGAAGGATCCAGGGAGAGCTCAGAGCCCCTTGCAGGGCCTAAAGGAAGCTTATAAAGAAGAGTAGATTTTTATAGGGCCTGGAGTGACAACAAAAAGGGTTTTAAACTAAACGAGAGTTGATTCAGATGAGATTTAAGGAAGAAAATTTTTATGATGAGGTTGGAGAGGCCCTGGCACAGGGTGCCCAGAGAAGCTGTGGCTGCCCCTGGGTCCCTGGCAGTGTCCCAGGCCAGGTTGGACACTGGGGCTTGGAGCACCTTGGGATAGTGGAAGGTGTCCCTGTCCATGGCAAGGAGTGGAACTGGATGGTCTTGAACCCTTCCAACCCAGACCATTCCAGGATTCTGTGACTCCACAATTCTTACTCGTTCTACTGCCAAAACACCTCCTGCTCACAGAACCAAACATACTCTGCTCCTACCAAATTCACCACGTCCTGAATTTTCCCTCCAGTTCCACAGGACCCTCAGGGGCGACTATTTTCCCAGCCAAGCAGCTGGACACAGTTTGAGGCTGCTTGGCCTCAGCTCATTCCTGGGGCTGGGAACAAGCTGGCACCTTGGGTTCTGAAATAAAACCGCCAGCACTGAGCCCAGCGTGGATCTGCGTTGATTTTCCAGTTTTCCAAGCATCTTGACGAGCAGCAGGATCAGCTCCCAGCCCCTCCATCCTTCCCCGTGTCCATCAGAGCAGCTCAAAAGCAAAACGGTGTCACTGGGAAGGAAGGAGCCAAGCCTCCCCTCGCCTGCCAGGCAGCTCAGCTGCTCCCAACCTCCCTGGCTCCCCTCCAGCTCCAACGCTTGCTCCCTTCCATCCTCACCTCCCCAGGCTTCAGCTCGGGAGCGGCAGCACCTCGGAGCCAGCAGCATCTGCCGAGCAGGAGGAGGTGTGGAGGAGCTTCCACGGGGAGCGCGGGCGAGGCGCTGCTCCCCGCGCCGCTGCCTGGGGAGAATTAACCCGTCTGCACTAATTGCATTCATTAGCGCTGCAGCGGGCACAGGAGGAGCACAGCTCATCTCCTGGGCACGGGTTTGCCCCGCGTGCTGCTGCTGGAAGGGTTGGACCCCCCGGGGAAGGGGGGATTCTCAGATCCAGGGTGGAATCCGGGGATGGGTTGGGAAGGGTTGTTCTGAGGGTGATGAAGGCAGCGGAGGTTTCACCGCCTCCATCCTCGTCACTCGTGGTGGCACGGACAGTGTGTGACACTCGGTGGCCGAGGGCACTGTGGGGATGGCCCCAGGCTCCTTTTATCCTGCTGGAGTTGTGGTGCCTGCCCTGCTCGCTCGCCTGTCGCTGCTGCCACACGCGTGGCTCCAGCTGTGAGGTGGGACAGGGACACTTCCTCAGGGACTGCAGTGACAGGAGTAATGGAATAATGGGAATAAAAGGAATAATGGGTTCAAAGTGAAAGAGTGGAAGTTTGGGTTGGACACATGGAATTCTTGGCTGGGAGGGTGGTGGCACAGGGTGCCCAGAGCAGCTGTGGCTGACCCTGGATCCCTGGAAGTGTCCAAGGCCAGGCTGGACGGGGCTTGGAGCAGCCTGGGACAGTGGAAGGTGTCCCTGCCCACGGCAGGGAGTTGGGATTTAAGATCCCTTCCGACTCAAACCATTCTGGGATTCCATGGAAGCTGAAGAAGGCTGAGGGGACAGGGAGCCGCTGCCCTGCTTAAACCACTCCGGGAAGAAGCTGGAGGAGATCCAGCGATGGGAGAGGAATGCTCCTAAAGGGAAAGGGAGGCAGATCCAGCCCCGCCGGATGCCCCTGAGGCCGTGGAAGGGGTGGGCTCATCCCGGTGCCATCGTGCAGAGGCGGTGCCAGCTGGAGCGCTGGGTAGGGCTGGCACGGAGGGAGATGCCAGGATGAACATTGCACTGGCTCGTCACGCTGCCAGCGCTCCGCAAAGTGCCACCCCGGGGGCGGGGCCGGGCTCATCGCCTGCTCCAGGGAAAACCACCCGGGATAAAACCCTGAAACGGGCAGCCCCCACCTGCGGCTCCCCAGTGCTGCCCAGTTCAGCTCAGTGCTTCCCACTGTGCCCCAGTTCAGCTGAATACTTCCCAGTGCTGCCCAGTACAGATTGCTGCTCCCAGTGCTGCCCAGTTCAACTCAGTGCTCCCCAGTGCTGCCCAGTTCAGCTCAGTGCTCCCCAGTACAGATCACTGCTCCCCAGTGCTCCCCAGTTCAGCTTAATGCTTCCCAGTGCTGCCCACTGCTCCCCAGTACAGATCACTGCTCCCCAGTGCTCCCCAGTTCAGCTCAGTGCTTCCCAGTGCTGCCCACTGCTCCCCAGTAGAGCTCCGTGCTCCCAGTACCCCCCAGCACAGCCCTCCAGTGCTCCCAGTACAGCTCAATGCTCCCAATACTCCCCAGTACAGTTCAGTTCTCCCAGTACAGCCCTCCAGTGCTCCCAGTACAGCTCAGTGCTCCCAATGTACCCAGTACAGCTTCCAGCGCTCCCAGTACCCTGCCAGTACCGCTCCCAGTAAAGCTCCCAGCGTCCCCAGTACTCTCCAGTACCGCTCCCAGCCCTCCCAAGATAGCTCCCAGCATTTCCAGGACAGCTCCCAGCGTTCCCAGTATCCCCCAGTACAGCTCCCAGCACTCCCAGCACAGCTCCCAGCGCTCCCAGTACTCCCCAGTACAGCTCCCGGTATCCCCCAATACAGCTCCCAGCGCTTCCAGTACAGATCCCAGTACGGTTCAGCGCTCCCAGTACCCCCAGTACAGCTCCCAGCGCTCCCAGTACGCCCCAGTACAGCACCCAGGAGAGCTCCGTGCTCCCAGTACTCCCCAGTATAGCTCCCGGTATCCCCCAGTACAGCTCCCAGCGCTCCCAGTACAGCTCCCAGTACATCTCAGTGCTCCCAGTACCCCCTAGTAG
>VZTJ01004385.1:890151-900303 GCA_013397795.1 Orthonyx spaldingii | reverse complement strand
TGGGATGGGATGGGATGGGATGGGATGGGCTTTAAGGTCCCTTCCCATCAAACCATTCCGTGATTCCATGGCTGGAGCTCATCCAGAGCCAGAATGCCCCCGGTGGGCTTTGAGGGAGCGGTGACAGCCCGGAGGTGTCACCTGCTGTGTGCGGGTGCTGTCACAGCGACACCGACCTGAACATCCCCAGCCTGGGAATCGTGGAATTCCAGCTCCCAAGTAACCCAGGGGTTTTGGGTCAGCAGGCAAGAGGAGTCAGCAGTGTCCCGGGGTGATTTTATGTTATGTATTTTATGCTCTCCCCTCTCCAAATTTGCTCTAAACCAGAACAACAGTCAAGGGAAAAAAAGTGTGCAGCCCAATATTTATGTCGTGGTTTTTGAGAGGAATTGGAGTTAATGTTACGTGTGTTGTGTTTGCCCAGAAAACAGAGTTAGAAATCAATCTCTCTGTTATTTTTTCACCTTTCTTTCTTTGCTTGGTAAGTTATAATTCCCAATAAAAACAGCCTGTTGGCCGATGCCTTGTAATGAGGTCAGTGAGTTACAGCCAGTTTGAAAAATGAAAAACACTCAGGGTTGATTTTTGGGCAGAAAATACATGATTTTAGTGGGTTTTTAATATGTATGGGGTTTCTTTAATGGTAAAAGTGCTCAGCATTTGTATGAATTGGATCAAAACTTGAGATATTGGTCAATTCCTGCTCTGTTCCCTCCTCCCCACAGATGAAACAGAGTTCAGGAATTTCATTGTGTGGCTGGAGGACCAGAAAATCAGACACTACAAGATCGAGGACCGAGGGAATCTGAGGAACATCCACAGCGATGACTGGCCCAAATCCTTTGAGAAGGTATTTCCTTGCTCCAGCCAAGTGTTGGTGTCAATGATCTTTAGCAGCTGCTGTGGCTGTGGAACGGAAATGACTCGGAATATTTTCCCTGTTGGTGAACTCTTACATTTCCAGGAATTTCAATAAATGGATTATTGAAGCCAAACTGGGGGAGTTTGTTACAATGGGAGGATTCTGAACATAGTTTTCCCTCAGCTTTGTTTGTTCAGTGGGTGCAGTATCCATCCTAATCTGGTATTTTTTGCCTGATTTGATTCAGCTCTTGAAGCAGAAAGAAGCCTGACTGCAAATAAACGAATTTTTCCTGCATTAATGCTTCTCCTGTACCAAAAGGAAGGTGGCTGAGGCTCCTGCAGCTCATCCCTGCACCTCCTGTCATTCCAGATGGAATTTCTGGATCCAGATGGACTCTGGGTGGTCTCCTCTGTGTTCCACAAGGCCACCACAAGGCCCTTGAGCTTTTCCCCTTTGTTCCCATTTCCCTTCTCTGTAATTTCCAGTGCCCATTCATCCCATTTTTTTCCCCCCTGGAATCATTTGCTGTGCTCGCTGCCCAGGAGTTGCAGTGGGAACCTGAATCATTCCCATATCCTGGAGATATTTGTCAATATTTGGAATTCCTGGCAGCTGTTGTGGTGTCAGAGGTGCCTTTCCTGCCTTGGTGGGAGCGTCCTCTCCATAACTGCCAGGGAATCCCAGCTTTCCAGCCCCTGGCATCCTTTACACAGCTGAATGTCCCCATGGCCTGGATTTTGGGAGCCTTGGCAGCAACCAGGGCTGGTTCTGGTGTTCTGGGCTCAGAGGAGCACAGGCAGAACCTCTGCCACTCTTTGTCCTCTCTTGTTGTGCACAATCCTTGAGAAAGGCAAAATTATTCCTTCTGCTCCTGGGAATCCTCTGCTTTGTGGAAGCCTTGGGCAGCTTCATTCCAGGTGGGAAGTTCATATTCCAATTTTTTGCCCCCTTCCCTTGTCCCCTTTGCTCTGTGACGTGAGCAGAGAGCAAAGCAAGGGTGGTTTTGCCTCTCTGGGTGCAGCCTGACAATAAATAACGTCCATTAAAAAGAAAATTCCATTGCCAGGTGTCAGACTTGAGGTGGATTGGGACACTCCTGCACGGATCAGGTGCCACAGCAGGAATTTCACAGTGACACCTCTTGTTAATGAATATTTTCTGTGAGGCCTGTGGGAAAGGGCCTGTTCACACAACACTGCTGTGCTCCCAGCTGGTTCATCCAGGTCACTGAAATCCATTCATTTTGTTTTCTTTTTGCTCCCCAGTACATGAAAGATGTGAACTGTCCCTTCAAAATACAGGAACGGCAAGAAACTGTGGATTGGCTTCTTGGCTTGGCTGTGAGGCTGGAATATGGAGATAATGGTATGAGGGAATTCATTTAATGTTTCAAAATGGGTGGGAAATGGGGGTTTCTGGTTGATTTCACAGAATCTTGGGATGGTTTGGGTTGGAAGGGACATTAAAGATCATCCAGACCATGGGCAGGGACACCTCCCACTGTCCCAGGCTGCTCCAAGCCCCAATGTCCAACGTGGCCTTGGACACTTCCAGGGATCCAGGGGCAGCCACAGCTTCTCTGGGCACCCTGTGCCAGGGCCTGCCCACCCTCCCAGCCAGGAATTCCTCCCCTTTGGTTTGGAGGCTCCTTGCAGCATTCCCAGTGCAGGGTCACTCCCTCTGTTCCTTGGAGCATCCATTCCATGTTTGTTTACCTTGGAGACAGTTTCACCTAAAACCTTTATTGTCACAGCTGTGCTGTCCCTGTGCTTTGGGGCAGCTCCATCCCCTGCAGGGTCCAGCCTTCCTGGGAGCCTGGCTGGGGCTGGGAATTTGTGGGCAAGGAGCCAAATGCATCTTCTCCTCCTTGAGGTCATCCTGTATTTTCTTGCTCTTTTCTCTGGAGAATCACAGAGAGATTTGGATTGAAAGGAACCTGTAAGGACCTTCTGCTCCAAGCCCCTGGGCAGGGCCACACCCAGCCAGGCCAGGTGGCTCCCAGCCCCATCCAGCCTGACCTGCAGCACTTCCACAGAGGATGTCCTGCAGCTCTGCAGGTGCCTCAGGTAGCGGTTCAGCAACTCAGGGTTGTCCTTCAGCCTGGAGATCAGCCTGGAGGTCTTGCAGGAGCAGCCATCCTTCCTGCCAGGTCTCTGGAAGGCACAGGGCAGGGTGACAGGGACAGAGGGACCTCCCTCAGGCCTGGCTGGGCTGCCCCGGGGAGCAGCTTGTGTGGGAATCGTGGCACGGTTTGGCTTGGAAGGCCCCTTAAAGCCCATCTCATCCCAATCCCCAGGAATGCTCAGCCTGGCCTGGGTTTCTCCGCAGTGCCCGGGACCCACCTCTGCCTGCTGGGGCTGGGAAAAATCTGGGAAGGCCCTTCCTTGTCCCCACTCCCCTGCCCCGACGCCCTCCCTCACCTTTGTCCAGCAGTTCCTGACTCTGCTGCCGAGGGAGCGGCCGAGGAAAGCCAGCAGGAGCAGCAGGCCCAGGGCTGGGACGCTCCAGTACAGCACCTCGGGCGTGGTGCTGTCCCTGTGGGCACTGCCCTTCCCCTCCAGCTCCAGGGGGGGCACATCCCACACCAGGGTGGCCCAGGAGGGCCGGCAGGAGCGGGTGCTGCTGCCGGGGTAGAAGCAGCTGAGGCCGAGGGCCACGAACAGGAGCTGCTCCAGGCTGGGCATCCCTGCTCAGGCTGTCCCTGCTGGGCACCCGGAGCTCTGGAGGGTGGGGACAGGAGCTGGCACCCCAAACCTGCTGTGATGTCACAGTGCCCTTGCACGTCACCTGCTCACACCACCACCGAGTGCCATGGGCATAAATCCACACTGGTGTTAAGTTTTCATCCAAATCAGAGAGTTTCAAAAGTATATGTCACTTCTTTTTAAAAATGAAACACAATTTTGTGTGCTTGTCTTCACCCCGAACTCAGAGGAACTGTTTCCCTTCAGCTCCCACGGGGCTGGAGCAGCACAATTGCATTTATTATTTTAGTTCTGGTATAGCCAATCCCATTGTAGATATTTATCCCCTTCTCCCTGTGGGATTGTCTTTATGAGAACTTACTCTGAAGTGTATTAAATGCTTTATATTTAGTACTGCATTTATTCAGAGAAGTTATTCTTAGACCCCCCTTTTTTTTTTTACAAGGAACCCTTGGGAACTAGGACAAGGTTATGAAAAAGTGGAGTTAAATCTCCCCAGCCACAGCAGCTCCATCTCCTTGTGGAGAGAGTGGGAATACAAATGTAATTACTGGTGGCAAACTAACAGCAGCCCAACTGCTGTTTGTCCATTACCTTGAATTCCTGCAGGGCTGAGCTCTGCCCGGGGTAGGAATGGGATATAAATACCTGTGATCTGATTCTCAGTCCCTCATGATGGGCAAAATGAGCTGCCTGTTCTTGGGATTGTGTGAAGAAGGAGGAGTCAGGAGATTCCATCCTCCAAAGGCTTGGAAAACCCCAGTGAGGGCTCAGCTGGATGCTGTGGAACAAACCCTGAGCTGGGAATGTTTCATTTGCTCATCAGGACCGACATCATCCTGTAATTCTGATCCCTGTGCTGCTGCTTGGGGCAGAGGGCCCTGGCAGTGGAACTGCTGGGTTCTGAAAGTGGCAGATGTGGGAGATGCAGCTTGTTCAGGGCTGGGGCTGCACTTCAGAGCATCCTGCCCTACCTGGCTGTGCAGCAGGCTCTGGGGCTGCCCCTGGAACCTCTCTGCAGCTGGGAGCTCTGAGGGCAGCTCTTGGGAGTGGCAGCCTTGGGGATCATTAATGGGGAGCTCCAAAATCTGTTTATAAACCCCGAAGGCTCTTGGGCAATCACCACGCCCCAAAAACGCGGCTGGAACACCTCAGCTCCGAGCTAAACTTTGGATTAGTTCTTTCTGCCCCTAGTCCTGATGATCTTTGTGTTTGCCTCTTTGTTTTGCAGCTGATAAGTACAAGGATTCCACCCCTGATGGTGCTAAAAACACTGAGAACACAGCAAAAAACGCAGAGCCACTGATTAACCTGGATGGTGAGTGTGCCACAGCCTCCTGGTGGGAATGTGCTCCACGGCCTGGCTGTTCCTCACATGTTCTTCCTGTGATGCAGATTTTTTAAAAGCCCCATTTGAAGCTTTAGGAATGCAGAGAGCTGAGCATTTCCATGGGCAGCTCTGCTCTGTAAATCATAAGTGTTTATTGTAGGTGAGGGAGAAACAGCAAGATGCCTTAAAAAAATAAAAATATCCAAGGAAACACGATGGCAGGCTGGCTGCTTCTGTCAGGAATTTCGTGTTCAGACTTCCCCAGCTGTTCCTGTCATCATCATTTTAATTTTTTTTTTTTTTTTTTGCCTGCTGGGCACAATCACAATAAATGGAAGTGGTGGGAAAGAGCTGCTAAAATCAACCCTAAATCTTCCAAGTCTTTTTCCATTCCTTCACCTGCAAAAAGGCAGGATTTGATCCTGCCCTCAGCAACAGCACAGCTCTGCTCTGCAGGGATAAAAATGTACAGCAGAGAATGTCTGCCTGTAATTTGGTTTATTTTCAAAGGCTTCACCTGCTCCTGCAGCCCAGTGCTGATTGCTCTGTAGCCAGGTTGAAAGTGTTTCCTCTCTGCTGTGTATCCATGGCCTAGGAGCCATGGAATTAAGGTTGGAAAGGCCCTCTGAGATCATCAAGTCCAGCAATTAACCCAGCACTGCCACATTCACCACTAAATAATGTCCCCAAGTGCCACACCCTTGGTTTTTGAACACTCCCAGGCGTGGTGAGGAGTTGTCCTTTGCCCATCCTTAAGAGCAATCCAATACCATGGAGTCAGGAAGTTAGTTCTGCCTGCTGGAATCAGTTAAACCAAAATAAATTATCTTTTTTTTTTTTTAATGATAATGTTTATTTTTCCAGTGAATAATCCTGATTTCAAGGCTGGAGTGATGGCTTTGGCTAATCTGCTTCAGATCCAGAGACATGATGATTACTTGGTGATGCTCAAGGTGAGTTTCACACTTTTCCCACCTCCTTTTTTTCCCTCTTTTCACCAGTGCCTGCTCTGTGTTCCTAGCTTGAGGTACAGTTCCTGATAAATACGAATTTTTAGGCAAAAATAGGAAAAAAACCCTATCTCTGTGTCTTTTCAAGCAGATAAGAACACAGAAGATAAATCATGGAAATGAATGCAGGGAGAATTATCCTGGGAAACAATTTTAGCTGAGTTCATTAAGGAACATCCTCAAAGGAGAAGGTTCTGTTCCAGTGCTAGAAATGAAGAGAAACTTGAAAATATGAAAGTTAATGATGCCAAGGATGTTTTAAAACAACATCCAAGGGAGGAGCCACAGTTAAAAGTTTCCTTTTGCTCCTATGAACCGTTTACTCCTTGTCATTATTCAGTTTAATTTCGTTTTGGCAATTAATTAATGGTTTTAAGTGCCCTAAATAGGCTAGTTAATTTTCTAATCCATCTTTTTTTAAGAAAATTTCTGGCTTTCTGGGGGAACTCTATAGATTTGGGGTCCAACCCTTACTGTGTGTTTTAAATAAAAAATACATTATTGATGAGAGTGCAACAATCCCGAGTTCCTACTTGATTGTGGGGGAATAAATTTAGTTTTGTTTGGCATTAAAATTAAAAAAAATTCACTGAAAAAAACCCCCCCAACTATGAAGTTCTGTTTATGACAATAGTTGTGATATTTGCTAAACTTGTTTTGGAGAAACCAAAAGCTGTGGGTACTGAAGTTTATTCAGTGTTTGCAAGTTTGTAACTCTTGGAAGAATATTATGGCAGCCTGGTTTCTTAAGGAATTCTCACCCTGCAGTTATTCCATCCATTTTTTCTCCTTCTCTCCAGAAAGTTTCCTACTTGCCCTTCCCAAAACATCCTTCCTCAGTTTTTAAGGAGTGTGGAGATCTCATACATCAAACCCCTACCAAGAACCACCTCCAAACCCTACAAAAGTCAGTGCAAAGGGAGATCAGGGGGGGAGAGGAGACCCTGGGTGTGGTGATGTTGAGGATTTGCAGCATGAACAAGCTCAGCTCTTACCAAAATCCCTTCAGGTCTTCTCCCAGGATTTTCTCAGGGCTGGCAGACTTTACTGGGTGCCTCAGTGTATAACTCTGCATAAATGTGTTTACACTTCTGTCACTATTTTCACATTTCTAGACTCACTTTTTTCCAGACAGATTTAGGCTAAAAACAACCTGAATTTTCTTGCTTTTAATTCCAGTGATAGTGAATTCCTGCAGTGAAAATCCACATTCCAGGAACAATGCAAAGCTGGTTTTTGGGGTTGAGGTGATGATATTAGAAGGTGTCAGTCAAACTCTTGAATTCTCCCCCACAATAACCAGGTTTGCAGGGAATTTGTGATCCCTGTCCAGGCTTGGACACTCAGGAGTGGTTGTTTTGGGAGAGCCAGAGGGTGCAGGCACAGCACAGACATCTGGCCAGGGTGAGCAGAGATTCAGATCCCGTTTTCCTCATTTAAATCTGGCAAGTGGGTCAGAAAGCATCTGTGGGACACAGTGGGAGATCCATTTTCTAATGCCAAAGGCACTTGGAATTCTCTTACACAAGGTCTGGTTTCACTGCTGGAATTAAACTCCCCATCCAATCATTCCTTTGTCCAGGCCACTTCCTTCAGTGAAAGATTTCTAGAAGTTTTTGAGTGGCAACTTTCTGGTCTCAGCTCAGCTTTAATCATGACCAAAACTGGGAGAAATCCTGGGGGAGAAGCACGGAGCTGCTTCTGTCACATTTGGCTGCTCGTCAGGGAGAGTCTGGGAATGTGTTTGACAGAGCCAGTTCTTCTTTCCTGTGGAAATCTGTCTGGATGATCCTCCTGCAGTTATTTTTGGAGGCATTTGGAGCTGTAGGTATCAGTAACTGATAGCTCTGGTAGGATTTCACCCCATGTGCTGGAGCCAGGGAAAACAGATGAGCACCAGGATTGTCAGAGTCAAGGCTGTTCTTGTTCCCAAGGCTAAAATTAATTCCTGTCAGCTCTCAGCCTTTTCCAAGTCTGGCTGGGAAGCCTTGCCCCAGGTTTCTCTGCATATGGGAGGTGCTTCAGCACCTCCTGGAAGATGCTGTGAGCAGGATTTCCTTCCCAAGGCAGGATTTCCTTCCCGGAGAAGCTGCATTGCTGCAGAGTCAAAGGTGTGAGAACTCAGGAAAATAAGATTGGTGCTGCTGCTTTGGGGTTGTGATCAACTCATTTGGGAATCATGGATTTGTTTAGGTTGGGAAAAAACTTTTAAATCATCGAGCCCAACCATCCTCCCAGCACTTGCCAGATTTAAATGAGGAAAATGGGATCTAAACCCAAGGCCACCACTGCCACATGTCCCCAAGTGCCACATCCACACAGCTTGAAATCCCTCCAGGGATGGGGACTCCAGCGCTGTGAAACCCTTTCCAATGCCTGCCCACCCTTCCCAGGAAGAAATTTTCCCGAATATCCAACCTGAACCTCCCCTGGCACAGCTTGAGGCCGTTCCCTCTCCTCCTGTCCCTGTTCCCTTCGAGAAGATCCCAACCCCCACCTGGCTGCTCCTCCCTCCTGTCACTCTCCTGATCCTCCTTTTCTCCAGGCTAAAAATCCCAGGCTTTCCAGGCTATTCCTTGTATTTTGCAGCTCCTGTCCCAGCAGTGGCAGGAATCAATGGTGTGAAATCCATAAATCCATGTCCTTGTCACTTTTGGTTAAGCTGCCTTGGAGAGCTGGGTGAGATCCCACATGCCAAGATTATTCCTAAATGGAAAAGTTTAAGGGCTGGAAGAGTTTTCAAAAAAAAAAACCGAAAAAATCCTTCACAAGACTGGGTTTGAGGTTATCATTTTGGCTCCTTTTCCCTTGGAATAACTCAAGACATGAATTAATTCCTGCCCCTTTTCCACGTTTCTCTCTCCCAGGCAATTCGGATTCTGGTTCAGGAGCGCCTGACTCAGGATGCCATAGCCAAGGCCAGCCAGTCCAAGGAGGTTTGTACACGTGGCCAGGGTTAATTATTCCCTGTTAATTAATGAAGATAAAGGTCTGACCCCTCAGTGAAAACCAGTTCTGTTCCACCACTTCATTTAGGAGGGTGGTGGAAGCTTCTTTTATCCTCCCCGTCCTGATTCCAGCAGATCCAGGATTATGGAGAGCAGGACACAAAGCTCTTTTTGTTCCATTTGAACACAAATGTACCTGTGTGAGAAACCATGGAATGGCTCTTCCCTGAGTTATTTTCCAGAGGATTATCCTGACTGTTCAGTGCAGCAGCCCTGTAGTGGGAGAAGAGCTGCATGACCTGGCTTTTCCTTGGAATTGGCAGCACTGGCTGCATGAAGAGGTTGAAATATTCCTTGTATGGAATGCTTTGCTTCATATGGGCACCTCGTATGTGTTCAAGGAATGGGATGTTGGAAATCCAACTCCTCCCTCCTCTCTTCCCCAAAAAAATGAGCGATGAAAGGAATTTCTGCCTTGAAACTCAGATTTTGCAGAGTTCTTTGCTAACCACGAGCTGTCTGTTGGGAAGATGTTCCAGGGGATGATTGTAGGTTTTAAATTTGTCTTTTCCTCAGCATTCAGTTCTCCAGATCTGCTCTCCAGCATTTGGCAGAGCTGGGAATGGCTGGGAAAGGCTGGGAAAGGCAGCCTCACCTGCCCTGCCACGTGTGTGAGTGTCCCTGCTCAAACAGCTGCATCTGCTCAAAGAGCCCAAATTCCTTCATTTTTTTGGCAGCTGCTCACAACAATCTATCATTTATTTATTTATTTATTTATTTATTTCTTCTCATCACCCTGCTGGTGGTGTTTTCCAAGTGGGAGTCACAGGTGCTCCGAGTTGCCAGAAGCATTGGAAGGGCAAATCAAAGCTTTGGACTTGTAAATCCATAAAACTGTTAAAGGAGCAGGAAAACAGGAAAGCAGCTGAGCCTGTTGTCTTCGTTTTAGGTTCTGTCACGTTAATAAAAAGCAGCTTTTAGTTGGTGCTTTCATAGCTGCACAGCAGGGATCAAATTGGGATTTTTCTTGGAGGAGCAGGGAGGTTTTTTTCCTGCCAGGGAATTGTTCATATCTGAGAGGTCTTCAAAGCATCAGCAGGGCTGAGATGTCTCTGATGTGATCACTGGGAGTGTGTTTTCCTCAGGAATGCCACATTCCAAGGGATGTGGAGAAAAGGAGAGGGGTTAGAGGCAGGAAAATCTGTGCCAGGAGGGACCATCAACATCAGCATGTGCCAGGGGAAAGAAGGAAATATCTCCAAAGCAGAGGGGATGGCTGGGTTGGGAATAAAAT
>VZTJ01004385.1:849039-862687 GCA_013397795.1 Orthonyx spaldingii | reverse complement strand
CCGCCCCGTGACTCGCCCTTGGTTGTGCCGGGAACGCCACCGAGCCCAAAACCACTTTCCTCGCTCTTTCCGGTCATCCCACGGCCGGGACAAGCCCCGGGCAGGGCTTGTGCAAGTGGCGAGCGTTGCTCCATCGCGCCCTTCCTGCCCAGCGCCTCCGCCCCCGGGGCTGCTCTGCTTCCCCTCCTTCCCCTGCCCCCGGCAGCCCCCGGATCCCCCACGGGACGAGCCCGCGGCCGCCGGCACAACTCCCACTGCCCAGGGCTTTTTATTTCTCCCCGCAGCTGGGGACGCTCGGCGGGATCGCAGCCGGTGACTCAGAGCGGGTCTGGTGCCTTCCCGAAGCGGAGGCACCGCGCACCAAAACCCCGCTCTGCCACCGTCACAGGGCTGTCTCTATTTATCAATTTATATCGAGGTGTTTGGGGGTGTTTAAGATGCTCGGCGCATCTTCCCAGCAAAGAAATCCCGTTATCCGGGGAGGAAAACCCCCGGGGTAGCCCCAGGTTTCCCTGGGGCTCCCCATCCCTGTGCTCCGATCCCTGGGTGCATCATTTGGGACCCGGGAGCCGAGAATCCCCAAATCCCGCCGCCTGGGAAGAGTGGAAGGCTGAAAGTCTGTTTAGTCTGGGGAAACCGGAGCTGGGGAAGACTGGGAACAACAGGGAAAGGACCCGGGAAGGGGAAAGGCAAAGCCCCGCTCCAGGGGAGGGTCCCCGGGAAGGGCAGCGAGCCTGGGGTGGGTCGGGAAGCACAGGCAGAGCTGATCCGGAGCTCCCGGGAGAGGCAGGGGTTGGCTCTTCCCTGCAGGACTCTCCCAGCCCGGTTTGCTCCGCACGGGAACATCCAGCGGGAGCTGCCAAAGCCGCGGATCCCGAGCAGCCCATCCCGGCATCCCGGCACAGCGCTGCGGCCAAAACCCTCCCCCGACGGGCTCTGGATCGGGATATTCACACACCGCGACAAACGCTTCCAAAGGGAGCAGGAAAATCCCAGCGCGGCCACCCCGAGTTTTTCTCCTGACAAAGAACAGGTGGACACGGCTCCTCCGGGCACCAGCGGCTCCTCGGGAAAAGCCAGGCTTGGAAAAAAACGCGGCACAACACTGGAGCAGGCAGCTCTCGCTGAAATCTGGCGAGGAGGAGCCGTGGGGAGTCAACAAAAGTTTTGGGGAAAAAAAAAACCCAACTAAAATTCTTTGTGGATGCTTCAAGTTTTTCCAGCTCCTCATTTGTCTCTGGGGTTTGTGGCTGCTTTTTCTTCCGCTTTGGGTTGTTTTTATTCCAGTTTTTTTCCCTCCTCTCCACCGGGAATGTGACCGGCCCGAAGAGGGTCACGTCAGAGGCGTGACGAGCGGGAGGGATTCGTCATCCGCGGTGATGAGACTTTCTCCAAACCATTTCCCCCTCCCCAAATAGCTGCAATTTATGCAAATGAGCCCAAAGAAGAGCTAACTGGGGACTCGGTGCAACCTGGCTGCCCACGCTGGGTTCTCTCCCAGGGGAGATGGAGGAGGGAGATGAGTCTGCGGTCACATTCCCGGCTCCGCAGCTATCCCGGCCCCGAGCCCTGCTGGAGGGATCCATCCCTCTCCACAGATGGGCGCTGTGGCTGCCCGTCCTCAGCATCAGATCCTCCAGCAGCAGGGGAAGGAACCGGGACCAGGTGAAACCTCCCCCTGCTCTGACACCCCCAGCCACACCCGCACTGGGGGCTGCCTCCCTTGCCTGCTCCCTGAGCCTCAGAGCCGTGGCCAGATGGTCCCAAAAAGTCCCTTCCCCATGCCAGGCTTTCCCCATCGAGCAGGGCGAGGTCAGGAGGAGCAGCATCCCCTGGTCCTTCGGGGTTTCCAGCCACAGCTGCTGCAAGCGGGGGCAGCACCCACCTCCAAGAGGGGCTGGGTTTTGTCACAGTTCTTCCTCCTCCTCTCGCCAAGCATTGAATTGCTGCTGAGTTTGGCCTTCTGGTGGCTGTCAAGGGACTTTCCAGCGGCGGGGGAAGCAGCCCAGACCTTGTCTCTTCCCCATCAGAGCAGACGTGGGAGTGTGCAGAGTCACCTCTCACAGCACAGCCCTGGCATCGTCACAGAACCCCTGAATGGGCTGGAAGGGACTTCAAAGCCCACTCAGTCCCACTCCTGCCATGGTAGAGACACTTTCCGCTATCCCAGGGTGCTCCAAGCCCCTTCCAGCCTGACCTTGGGCACTTCCAGTGATCCAGGGGCAGCCACAGCTTCTCTGGGCACCCTGTGCCATTTCATCCTCCCTGGAGTTTGCAGCATCGCAGCAGAGCTGGCACCAATCGCTCCAGGGATCAGGACAGGGGCTGTGCTCCCGGGAAATCAGCTCTCCACAGGTGCTGGGCTCTCATTCCCAATCTTCATCCCGGGGAAAACCTGAGGGATCTCACCAGGTGTTCCTTGCCCTGCTCCGTGCTGCTGGGATCCCTGCCGGGAGCCGGCAGCAGCCGGTGGGAGCAGGCTCAGCTAGGGAAGGCAGTGGCTGTGCTCTCCAGGCGCTGTTCTGGAGGATATCACCCGGATTGCTCTCCAGGGCAGGCTGAGTTTCCTCTCCCCCGGCCCCGGGCAGGAAGCGGCCTCTGGGTTCGCGCTCAGCCCTAACGAGGGCAGCACTTCAACACCAACCGTGCGTGAGAGCCGAGCCACCACGAGTTTTATCTTGATTCCTTCCAGACCTGGGACTTTCACTTGCGCTGCCACAAAAAGTCCGTGCCCTCGCTGCCGGAGGAGTCACCAGCGAGCAGAACTGCAGCCCATCACCAAAACTCGCCGTGCTCATGCCTGGCCCCTTAGACCCATCTTCCCACCCCTGCTGTCATCTTGATACTTCCCTGAGCTTCTGTGCGCTCACGCAGAGCAGCAAAAAGCGGCCTGAAAGCAGCCAGCTACGGTTTCGTGCTTATTCATCATCACATGCATCCTGCGGGCTGCCGCGCGTGTTTTGCAGCCGCGTTTCTGCGGTCGGAGCTGCTTTTCCTGGAAGGAGGTCTGGGGGCTTCTCCCGGGGTTTGCTGGTGGGACAGAGGAGCAGCGGCAGGGGCTGGGGGTCGGCAGGGCCACCAGCACACGGCAGAGCTGTGGGATGGGCTGCAGGGAGAGGTGGCACCTGCTGGGGTGGGATCATATCACAGAATCCCAGAACTGTGCGGGTTGAAAGGGATCTGAAAGATCAGCCCGTTCCCGCCCCTCTGCCGCGGGCAGGGACACTTTCCACCGGATCTGTCCTGTGACACCCCCAGGGAATCAGCCCCAGCCCCTACCCTGTGTCACCCCGGGGGCTCAGCCCCAGCCCTCGGCCCTGTCACCCCTCCAAGGGCTCAGTCCCCCCCCTCTCCCGTAATTTCCCACCGTGCTTGTACCCAGCTCCCTCACCCGTGACTCCCCGGGGCTCAGCCCTGGCCCCTTTCCGGCACCCGCCACCCCCGAGGGGCTCAGCTGCAGCTCCCTCCCCTCCAGCGTCTCCTCCCAGAGCCCCTCACCCGCAACCCCCGGCACTCACCCCCGGCCCCTTCCCCTCCCTCTTCCCGAGAGCCGCGGTTCTCCCGCGGGAGCAGCGAACCCCCCCGGCCGGGGCGGGCCGGGCGGCGAGAAGGGGCCGTCCCGGGGGCCGTGCCCGGTTGTTCCGCACCTCCTCCTCCTCCTCCTCCCTCCGCGGCGGGGGCCGCCCGGCCCGCCGGGACAGTCGCCGCCGGCAGCCGCGGCACGGTGAGGTCCGTGCATCCCAGCGCATCCCGGTGCCGTCCATCCATCCCGGTGCGGGATTTTGTCCCCTCCCGGTGCGGCGGGGGACGTTTATCCCCCGCTGGCGCAGCGCGGGACATCCCGAGGCGGAGCGGGGCACCCCTGGCCGCCCATCCCGATGGAGACCGAGGGTTACCGCTGCCGCAGCAGCCGCTACATCGAGAGCGGCCAGTCGGCCGTGCCCAGCTCGGTGCTGTTCGCCGCGGGGCTCTTGGGGAACGTCCTGGCGCTGCTGCTGCTGGGCCAGCACCGGCGGCGCTCCCGCTCGCCCGGGGGCCGCCCGCCGCGGGTGTCGGCGTTCTACGTGCTGGTCAGCGGGCTGGCGGTCACCGACCTGCTGGGCAAGTGCCTGCTCAGCCCCATCGTGCTGGCCGCCTACGCCTACAACCGCAGCCTCAGCGAGCTGGGGCCGGGCGGCCGCGGCCAGGACGAGCCGGGGGTGCTGTGCCAGCTCTTCGCCTTCCTCATGGCCTTCTTCGGGCTGGCCCCCACGCTGCTGCTGCTGGCCATGGCGCTGGAGTGCTGGCTGTCGCTGGGGCACCCCTACTTCTACCGGCGGCACCTGACCCGCCGCCTGGGCGCCGCGCTGGGGCCGGCGGCCGCGGGGCTGTGCGCGCTGTTCTGCGCGCTGCCGCTGCTGGGCTTCGGCGCGCCCATGCAGTACTGCCCGGGCACCTGGTGCTTCATCCGCATGGCCGGCGGCGGCCCGAGCCAGCTGGGCTTCCCCGTGCTCTACGCCAGCCTGATGGGCCTGCTGGTGCTGGCCATCGTGGCGTGCAACGTGAGCAGCATGCGGCACCTGTACGGCATGGCCCGCAGGCAGCCCCGCCGCGGGACGCCCCCCGCCGCCGCCCCGCGCATGGAGGAGCTCGACCACCTCGTCCTGCTGGGGCTCATGACCGTGCTGTTCACCGTCTGCTCGCTGCCGCTCATCGTGAGTAACCCCGCGCCCCCCCTGCTGCCCCTGGGAGTGCGGGTGGGTGGTTTGGTGCCCCCTCGGGGGTCGGCTCCTGGCGTTAAATCCCTTGGGAAATAATCCTTTCTCAGCTGCATCTCCTCACGGATTGATGATTTGGCCCCCTTGGAATAGTCCCAGCCCCTGTCCACGGGAGTCAGGCTGCTGCTGAAGCACCCTGGAATATCCTCCCCCCCTCCCCAGCCCCTGGGAGCGTGGGTGGTTGCTTTGGCCCCCCTCAAATACCCATCCCACGCCTCAGGGATCGGCTGTTGCATTAATCCATTTGGAAAAATCTCCTTTCTCAGCTCCGTCTCCTCATGGGGAGGTTGGATTGATGGTTTGGCCCCCTTGGAATATCCCTCCCCCTGTCCATGGGGGTCAGGCCGTTGCTGAAGCCCCCTGGAATATCTCCCCAGCAGCACCTCTCAGTCCTGGCAGGATCAGAGCACTGATTTTGGGATAAATCCTGGTAGCACCACCAGCTCTTAGGGGTCCAAGGCTTGGCCTCCTTCTAAATCCTCCCCCACTCTGCCCACAGGGCCCAGATCATTGCCTAAAACTCCTTGGAACAACCCCCTCATCACCACCACCCGCTCCCAGGAGCTCAGGGGTTCCTTTGGCCCCTTGGAATAAACTCTGGCACCACCATCCACTCCTGGAGGTGCCGGGGGGTTCATTGCTTTAGTCCCCTGTGAGTAACCCATCCCCAGCACCCTCTAGGATCCTCTCCGAGGGTCAGGTTATTGCTTTAATCCCCTTGGAATAAATCCCCTCCCTGGCTCCATTATCCCATTCTGGGATGTTGCCCACCCTCAACACGAGCACCACATTCCCAGTCCTGAATTTATTTAAATTCATTAAATAAATTAAATTCAATTTATTTAAGTCAGAGGTTATCCTTTAACCCTCATGGAACAACCTCCCAGCACTACCACTCTGTCCCAGAGGTGTTGGAGGGCTCAGGGAATTATTTTAGTCCCATCTCAGTGTCCCCCACCCCATCCCAGGGATCACTTTGCTGCTTTAACTCCACTGGAATAACCCCGCCCCCCACACCCCATCACCACCCCTCCCTTCCTCTGAGTTTGCCCCTGAGGGGTTTAAGGTTTGGAGGGGGGTCAGTTCATTCCATCAGACCCCTCAATAACCCCATTCCCACCCCATCAGACCCTCCAGTAACCCCCATTCCCACCCCATCACACCCTCCNTTCCCATTCCCATCAGACCCTCCAATAACCCCCATTCCCATCCCCATCAGACCCTCCAATAACCCCCATTCCCATTCCCATTCCCATCAGACCCTCCAATAACCCCCATTCCCATCCCCATCAGACCCTCCAATAACCCCCATTCCCATTCCCATTCCCATCAGACCCTCCAATAACCCCCATTCCCATCCCCATCAGACCCTCCAATAACCCCCATTCCCATTCCCATTCCCATCAGACCCTCCAATAACCCCCATTCCCATCCCCATCAGACCCTCCAATAACCCCCATTCCCATTCCCATTCCCATCAGACCCTCCAATAACCCCCATTCCCATTCCCATCAGACCGTCCAGTAACCCCCATTCCCAGCCCCATCAGACCCTTCCCACTCCCCTGTCCCAGAGCTGCTGGGTGGATCCAGCTCCCTTTGAACCCCACTGAAATATGCCCTGAAATCCTCCCAATTCTTCCCCAGGGATGGGGGTCCTGCTGGTGGGGTGGGGGTGGGAGACCTCCAGCACAAGAGAACCCTTACTCACCCCTCTCTCCCCTATTCCTGGGTCGGGATCCTGTAGTTCCCCCTTTCCATCACCCTCTGCAGGCAGAGCTGGTGCCACAGGCGGGGCTATCCCAAAATCAGGATGGAGGGTGTGTGCGGGTGCTGCCGCTATCTTTGGTGACAATTTGCACATCCTCTTCCTGTCCCCTCTGGAACCACATCGGGAGGTGTCAGCCACCAGCAGCCCTGGCACCACTGGGCTCATACTGGTTTTGTGACCACCCCAGTGGCCCTCAGTCAGAACGAATCCCTGCTGAGCTATCCGGGGGATGCCAGGTCCGATATCCGTGACGGGGGAGGCAGCACAAGTGGGGTGCCCCAGCCTTGGCGACGGAGCAGCTCCTGCCAAGGTTGGATGATTCCTTCATCCATGAAACCACCCTGGTCACCAGGGTCACCTTTCCAGTTCCAACATCCTGGTGGGGACACAGGATCATGATCCAGCCCCACTCCCAACTGGATCTGCAACCCACAGCACATCCTGATGCAATCCCTGGGATATTGAGCGGTTAAAGCTTCTTTTGTTGCCCTCACATGATTTTTTTAATCCCCACCACAACAAGACTTTCCCCAACTTCCCCCTATTCCCTTGACCTTCCCTAATTTTCTCCCGTTTCCTGTTTTTTTTGCCAGATCCGGGCATACATGGGGGCCTTTGCCGCCGACTTCAACGAGAACGCCGACCTGAGCGCACTGCGCTTCCTCTCCGTCAACTCCATCGTGGACCCCTGGGTCTTCATCATCTTCCGCACCTCCGTCTTCCGCTCCTTCGTGCGCAGGGTCTGCCGGAGGCTCGGCTCCCGCAAGGCCTCCCTGCCGGGCTCCAGCCCCGCGGGTGACCGCCAGTTCTGCCCCCCGGGCTGGCGCAGGACAGATCCCCCGCAGCTCGGCATCCCCTGATGGACGGACCAGGAGCCGGCGGCTGCTGGCGAGGATGAGGAGCGAGAACCTTCGGCCCCGCATCCCTGCCCTGGGGCATCCCGAGGCGGCGCAGGGCGGTGGCAGGCAGGGACAGCGCCCAGCCGGCAGCGGGGGATGCTGTGAAGGGTTTCTGTCCCCTGCCCAGGCTGCGTTTTGCTCCGGAGAGGAGCTGGGGCGGCTCTGCCGGGGATCTGTGGATATTCCCAGCGGCAGCAGCGCTTTGTGGAGGGTTTGGGGAGCGCCCAAAGGAGAGCAGGAGGGGTTTGGAGTGTGGCTCAGGGCAGTGGGGACGCACAGGGAGGACGTGTGGCTGTGTCCCCGTGCAATAAAAGCGGTTCAGAGCCCTGTTTCACCGCCTCGTGCTGTGCGTGAGCCCATCCCACACCCAGGGGGTTCATCCAGAGCTGCTGTGGGGTGTCCCCAGGCTGGGTGAGGGGCAGGAGGGACTCAGGAAGTTGAGCAGCAGCTCCTGGTGTGATGAGGAGCTGGATGCAGGCGGGATCCCTCCATGGGGTTCCCACCATCCCTCCTGGCTCATCCTCCATCCCAGCCCAGGATCTGTGGTTTATCCGCCGTTATCTCGCTCTCCTCTGGAAAACTGATCCCTCCGAGCACTAATGCTGCATTTGTGTTCCTCAGCTGTACCTGTCCTGCTGTAATGATTTAAATTCAGTATTTATGTCCATCCTGAGCCCTAATGAGAGCGGTAATTGAGAGAACACAGAGCCTGGGAGAGAACACGAGCTCTCGGTGCAGGCGTGCAAAGAGAGCGATCGCTTTAATGGAAGATCCATCTCCGCTCAACCACACGTATTAACTGGATTTAATTTCTGCCTCAAGTGACCATTTAGGCCAAAGAAATCACGATGACCAACTGTTTAGTGCCCTTGGAGGAGACAGAGAATATTTCTCTCCTCTGCTTGGCCGAGCCTTGCAAGGTGTAGCCGTGTTCCTGCCCGCTCGCACGTGATGTTTACTCTTGGTGTCAAACTGATTCTTGTTTTAAGGGAACAATATCTTTTTGGAGGTGACCTGCTGGGGTTGGCTCTGGTTTTTTGACCAGCCAGGCTCTCCCAGCTGCAGAAAAGGGCAGAGCTGTGTTTGGGGATATTTTGGGGGCACCTGTGAGCTGCCGGCTCGGTGCCGCTCCTTGGGGTTTTCCGAGGAGAAAGAAGGAAATGAGGGTTGGTTCATGGATTGGTTTCATGTTACTGCCATGGTATCGACTTGGAGATGGCTCACGTGGGGCTGCAGAGTCAACAGCTCCGAGCCTGCACCGCGGCTTTCCCGGGATCTGTTCCACCGCAGCCGGATGAGATAACGGCCCTGGAAACCCTCGTTGTTCTTGTCCCCCCCAAACTGGGACAGACAGAGCAGGCACAGCCAGGCTGGGAGTGCTCAGCAATGTAGAACCATGGAATGCTCACGGAGGTGGGAGAAGATCTCCCAGATCATGGATCCAGCATTACCATGAGCTGGGGGTGCTCTGTGTGTGCAGGGCACCATCTGCCCATGGTCCCAGTGAGGATTCACTCCTGGAGAGGCCTTGCCCCAGGAAAGGTCCCTGCCCCAGGAGAGATCCCTGCCCCAGGAGAGATCCCTGCCCCAGGAAAGGTCCCTGCCCCAGGAAAGGTCCCTGCCCCAGGAAAGGTCCCTGCCCCAGGAAAGGTCCCCAGCCCAGGAAAGGTCCCTGCCCCAGGAAAGGTCCCTGCCCCACGATGTGTTTACATCCCAGGGTAGCCATGATCCATGGAAAGCTGTCATTAAACTGACACAAACCAAACCAGGTTCTTTATTAAGGTGCAGAACCAGGCTCCAACCTGAGCCCCACAACAATGCAAACACCTCATCGCTGACCCATCCGTGATTTTATCATCACAGGAAAGAAATCATGGAGCGGTGAGAGACCCCCCCATCCCTGCAGCATCCACACGTACCCCAGTGACCTTGGCAGCTCCTCTGGCTTGGGCAGCACTTTTAATCGGGGTTCTGCTCTTCCTGGTCTCTGTGGGAACAGACCTGGAGTCTCCAGGCAGCCACCGGCCGAGCCAGGCGGGGTTTGGACTTGGGGCTGCAGCCAGGGCAGCCTCCAGGCAGATAAATCCTCTCTCCCCGGAGTTCCCGGGGCTGCCGTGTCGCCGTCCCCGCCAGAGATGGCAGCACGTCCCCAGCCAGGGCCGGCTCCTCCAGGAGCGAGGAGGCCACCGATGTTCTCCACCCCAAGCTGGTCCCTTGGGCACCCCATTTTTCAGTGCCTCAGCACTCGCAGTTTGGGGCTTCAGGAGCTGTGTCAAAGCTTAGATCCCCTTCTTTTTCCTGGCTCTGGGAAAGATCGAAATAAAGGGAAAAGAAAATGTAAATTAAGTAAGAATTGAAATTAAAAATCCCGGCAGCGCGCGGGTTGGTTGTGAATGGTGCTAAATAGGAAGCAGAAAAGCCCGGGGCTCAGGGAGCTCCGGCTGAGGAGGGGAGAGCTGCTGATCCCGGTTCACATCCTCGCCCCAGGCTCCTGCAGTGCTCGGTCATTCCCCCGGGGACCCCTCGGTGCCAGCTGCTCCTGTGCCAGCCGCTCCCCAAGGCACGGACCTGACGCTTAATGGAGGCAATAAAGAGCCGCTGCTCAGCCCCAGGCTGGAGCTCCACGCCAACCGCGCTCTTTCTGGAGCTGTTTTATGTCCCTGTCACCCTCCAGCCCTGCCAGCTACCCTGTCCCACGCTGTCACTGCTGCCACCAGCATCCCCTCACCCTGCCTCCCGCTCCTTTCCTGCGCTTAAATCACTCTCACGGTGTTGTTTTTGGGGTTTTTTTTTCAGCTCACGAAATCCAAGCACAACTTTGCACTAGCTCATTTCCCGACAAATTGTTTCGTTCTTGCAAAGAGCCCTTTTTTTTTTTTTTTCACTGCCTGCCTGCATTTTTCAGCTATTCTGGAAGCTGGGAGGCGCGTGCCTGGGCAGGCAGCAGTGCCAGGGCTGCCAGGAGCCCCAGCCAGACCAGGAGTGCCTCGATTTATTTTTTAACCCATGCACCCAGGTGCTGGTAGAGGAAAAGCCAAGGCGCCAAAACCTGGACCTGCTGTGCCAGCGCTCAGCCCTGCTTTTCCAGGATGGGGAGTGAGGCTGCTGGAAGCACTGGGACACGAGGTAAAGGGTGGGAAGGCTTTGGAAGAAAAGTCTGGATTTGTTAAACACGAGCCAGGGTGGGATTTTGGTGTAAGAGGGATGAAATCCACTCACCATAAACGGGAGGGCTGGACTCATCCATGTCCCTGGTGCCAGAGCCATCCTTTAAAATCCACCGGGGATGGAGCAGCATCCCAACACGCTCCCCAGCCACAGGTGGCAAACTCCAGAGGCTGAATCCTCTCTATGAAATTCACGCCATTTTCCTACCAGCCCAGAGCGTTTTCTTCAATTTGGCTTTAGCTTGGAAATCTTCTCTTAGGGAAAACAATGGCAACAAACCTTGGGAGGGTGTATGAGGGGCTAGAAAGTGTCCAGAGAAGAGAACAGAGCTGGGGAAGGGACTGGAGCCCCAGGAGCAGCTGAGGGAGCTGGGAAGGGGCTCAGCCTGGAGCAAAGGAGGCTCAGGGGGCCCTTGTGGCTCTGCACAACTCCCTGACAGGAGGGGGCAGCCGGGGGAGTCTTTGCTCCCAGGGAACAGGGACAGGACAAGGGGAAATGGCCTCAGGCTGGGCCAGGGGAGGTTTAGGTCGGATATTGGGAAAACTTCTTCAGTGACACAGCTGCCCAGGGCAGCGGTGGAGTCCCCATCCCTGGAGGGACTTAAAAGCCATGTGGATGTGACACTTGGGGACAAGGGGCAGTGGTGGCCTTGGCAGTGGACTTGGTGTCTTAGAGGACTTTTCCAACTTAAACAACTCTAGGGTTGGATATAGCCCTCGCTAGAGGCAAGGCACACGAGCTAAACAGGGAAGCAAAGGGAAGAAAACAAACCCTTCCCAAGGCAGGACAGATTGTACCAAGCAGCTTGTTCCTGGTTTTGAGCTCCAAAGGGGGAATGAAAAAACAAAAGCCCAGCAATTTTCCTATTATTGCAGAAAAATCCCATCAGAGACAACTGTCAGTGGAGAAGCCTGAAGGCCCAGAAGGGTATTTAAGGCTCCATTAGCTGCCAGGAAAATGAGCTCCAGAAGAAGCCAAAACCCCTTCCTGAGCTGTGACAAGGAATGCCAGAAAGGAGTGGGAGGCTGGGAAAAGCCTTGGAGCAACCACCCTGCGGGGTGCCTGCTGCTTGGAAAAGGACTCTGGATGGGCAGACTGCAGCTGCCTGGATGGATCAGGACAGGACTCAGCCTCAGCTGAATTTGGGGATCCCACCAAGGAGGGCTGAATGTGCCCAGGGTGCCACCCAACCCTCTGGAAGCCAACAGCTCCCACCAAGGGATGTGTCCATGTGCTTTGGTGCTCTGCTGGATCAGGACTGGAAGCAGGGTTAGGAGAGCTCCTGGGATGTGCTTTCCTGGCCCACCTGTGTTGAGGTGGTCTGGGGTGGCTAAAACACCGTCCTCTCCATCTCAGCCACTGCTTTGACCATGGGAACAGAGCTGGGGCTGTGGCTTTGCCACCTCACCCTCAGCTCAGCCTCCCCACCACGCTGAAGAGGCCTTTGAGCTGTGTGAGAGAGGAAAGCAAAGCCAGGACTAGGAGTGGCCCCTCAGAAATGGAGGTGCTGTCACAAACCGCAGCTCGCCCGGCCCTGGAGTTTGCCGTGCCCCATATTTCCGTTACGAAGTTCCTGTTACGAAAACGTGGTTTTAAAAATAACAGCCAAAACCACTCGTGTGTCTGCAACCTGCTGTGTCCGTGCTGGAGTCATCCCTGCTGCAGCGTTTCGCTGCGGTTTGGGGGACCAGGTGTACGGGGTAAATTAAGAACTAAATTCTTACAGCTGCTGGAACAGTCCCAGGGCCACGGGAGGGAAACGATTTTCTGTCCTCGAGGGATTCTGGAAGTGACCTGTGAAGCACCAACTGGTTAAATAAAGGCAGTTTGAGTGAGGGCATCCGAGGCCACCAGGACTGAGCACGTGGAATTCCCAGCCCTGGGTGTGTTTGGAGCAACCTGGGATAGTGGAAGGTGTCCCTGCCCATGGCAGGGGGAGGAACGGGAAGGGCTTTAAGGTCATGGCCAGACAGGCTGCCCCTCCCTGGGGAGCTCCGATGACCTGTGGGAGAGGGGGACACTGGGGACATGGCAAGGTGCAGCCATGGGGCCGGGAGCTCTCCACGGGTTCCGGGCACCTCTGGGCCATGGGAATTCCCCTGCACAGCCTGGGCTCAGCTGGGACTCCGGGCTCAGGGGGCTTTGGGGTCCTGAAGCCAGCGCCGGAGCTGGCTGTGCCTTGGGACTCCGGCCAGGCTGGAGCTGGCTGTGCCTCCGGGCTTCCGGAGCACCACTGGGAATCTCCGACGGTGTGAGGGGCTCCTGGACTGGCGCTGGGATTCCCGGACAAGCCACAGACTTCCAAAACCACACCGGGACTCCCGGACCTGCACCGGGATTGACCGTGAGAGCGACCCCGGGCCGGCATCGAGACTCCTGGACCGGCCCCAGGGCTCGGGAGCAGTGCCGGGACGGGCTGGGAGCGGTGCTCCCCGTCTCGCACAGGCGCTGACCGCGCCTTGGGGCTCTCAAAGCCGCACCGGCTCCCGGGCCGGTACCGGGAGTCTTGGACCGGCACCGGGGCTGGCCATGAGAGGGACTCCCGGAGCCGCACCGGGGCTCTTGGACCGACACCGGGGCCGATCGTAAGAGACGCTCCCGGTCGGGCAGCGGGGCCGGGCGTGCCGGGGCCGAGGCTGGCTCACACCGGGGACTGCCCCACGCTCCGGGACTGGCTGTGCCCGGGGCTCTCAGACCGGTATCGGGATTCTCAGATCGGTATCGGGACTCCCAGACCGGTATCGGGACTGGCCGTGTTCCGGACTCCCAGACGGGTATCGGGACTCTCAGACCGGTATCGGGACTGGCCGTAGCCGGGCTCTCAGACCAGTATCGCAACTGTCAAACCCGCTCCGGGACTGGCCGTGCCCGGGACTCCCAGGCCGATATCGGGACTCCCAGACCGGTGTCGGGACCGGCCGTGCCCGGGGCTCCAGCCCCGCTCCGGGGCTCTGGCTGCGGCCGGGGTCGGTCCGTGCGCGTCCCCCGCCGCCGCCCCGTCCATGGCCGGGTGCGCGGGGCCGGGGGGGCCCGGGGCGGTGCCGGGGGCCCGGG
>VZTJ01004385.1:790536-841453 GCA_013397795.1 Orthonyx spaldingii | reverse complement strand
GATGGGATGGGATGGGATGGATGCAGTGGTGTCCGATCCCGGCATTCCTGCACAGCGCCTCTGGCATTGCTGCTCGAGTCCTTTGGGGTGCTGGAAGCAAAGCAGAGCTGCCTTTCCAGGCACAGGATGGGCAGGGAGCCCATCTCCCTGGGCTCCAGGAGGGTGTGATCCATGTTAGACTGGATTAAATGAATTAGCCAAGGAAGTGATTTAAGGGGACATGGCATGGCTGGGCTTCCCATCCGGCTCTGCAGTGGCTCCAGGGCTTCCCACCACACAGGGAAAAGCCACATTTGGCTTTACCACAGCTGCCTGCTGCTTTGGCAGCTGGTTTTGCTTCTCTGCAGCCCCACATGTTCATGTGAAACCTTTCCTCTGAGTCCTTCAGGTCACCCAACGTTCCCGTTCTGGAAGAGGGATCAGCCCTTTCCAGGGGTTGTTTGTGCTATCCCAAGCTTCATAGGCTCAAAATCAGAGCCTGGAGCCCAACGCTGAGACCCAAATTGAGTAATTTGTGGTCTGTCCCCTTTCTCTGTGAGCTGGGGTTGTGAGAGCTCGGAAGCAGCAGGGCTGGGCAGAATGAAACCTCAAGTGAAACCAAACCCACCCGAGAACAAACTTTTGTGTGGGCAGAAATTGCTTGTGCCACTTCAGTTTTACTTGGGAATCCTCAGTGGAATCCACGGGCTGGGATCCCTGCATCAACATCAGCACCCTCCCAGCCAGGAATTCCTTCCCAATATCCCATCCATCCCTGCCCTCTGGCAGTGGAAGCCATTCCCTGTGTCCTGTCCCTCCAGCCCTTGTCCCCAGTCCCTCTCCAGCTCTCCTGGAGCCCCGTTAGGCCCCGGAAGAGGCCCTGAGGACTCTCTGGAATCTTCTCCATGTGAACACTCCCAGCTCTCCCAGCAGAGCCTTGAATTTTCAAGCTATTTTGCAATATATGAATAATAATTGTTTTCATTCTGGCTTTTGGGTTCAGCGTTGGAGGGGGGCGAAGGACTCATGTGAATTTTCCCCAGATTATCATCAACTCTCCATTTCTCAAGCCTAACACGGTTTTTTTTTGGCTGTGGACGTGACCTCCTCGTTTAGAAGGGCTGTGGCCAGACATTTTCTCATGTAACTCTGTTTTTCTCTGACAGAGTAACAACAACCTGAACATCCTGGTTTAGTGCAAGGTGTCCCTGCCCGTGGCAGGGCTTGGAAAAAGATGAGCTTTAAGGTCTTTTCCAGCCTAAATATTCCATGATTCCACAGAGGTGCAGCCCCTTCCTCTCAGATGGAGCTGGGTGTGCTGGGAGCGTGAGCTGGAGGATCCTGGGATGGGGCTGGACCCTGCATCCCTGACCCATCCGTTATCCAAAATCCACATCCAGGCAAAGGGCTGGATGGAGCAGAGCCCCCCAGGATCCCCCTCTCCAGCTTGGGGACATCCAACTGGAAAACCAACCAGAGGGACTGGGAAAAATACAACCAGAGCTCTGGGGTAATCCACAAGTGGCTGAAAACAGAGGAAGGGAAAGTTTTACAAGCCTGACTGGGACGTGGAGCTAAAAATACAGCGGCTGTGACTCGGGGAGGGAAGGGGTGTCCAAGGCCAGCTCTTGTTTGTGCGCTCACAGCAGGCCCAGCACTGGCCTCTGGAGAAAGTCCTTCCCTCAGGAGCATCCAGATGAGGTGTGAGGGGATTTGTATCCTCGCTCCCTCCTCTCCACGCGGCCGATGCATCCGGCAGGGAGGGCGGGATGGCGCTTCCCCGGTGCCCACGGGCTTCTCCAGAGGTTTGGAAGGGGCACACGGCATCCCTGTTTGACAGCCTGAGGTGGGCGACGTGTTGGGGACACTCCTGGAAATCGCCAGGGTTTCCCATGCTGGGCTGCTTTTTTTAAGTGGCTTTCCCTGAAATGTGCGAACATCCGCGTCCGTCAAATCCGCGGGGAAATGCCGCCCGCCTGCCGGCGCTGGTGCTGTTCCCACAGCGCCCGAAATCTTCCAAACCAAGAGACTAAACAGTGTCAGACTCACATGGAGCATCTGGATTTTACAGGGGCCATAAAAGCTGCGAGGCAGCGCGGAGCGGGATGGATCGCTCACCCCGCGTGATGAACCTGTGACCTGTCCCAAAAAAAACCCCCCTTATTAGGAAAAATCGGGACCCCGTGAGCTGAGCTCATGTGAAGAGGGCAGCAAAGGTCCCGGGGTTTCCAGGCAAGTCACACCATAAATCTTTGTAGGGTTTCGTGTGCCAGCGCTGTGGCTCTGCTGTCGTTGTGGTTCCCCCGTTTTGTGGCCGAATTAAAAACTCTCTGAAAAGCCACCTGTAAGTCTTGGTTTTCTCTGAGCAGCTGGGCTGTGAGTGAGCTCCTGCCACACTGAAAATTCCAGCCCTCAGGTCTGGCACATCCCATCCCTCAAAGTGTCCAAGGCCAGGTTGGACAGTGGGGCTTGGAGCACCCTGGGATAGTGGGAGGTGTCCCTGCCCATGGCAGGGGCTGGACTGGGATGAGCTTTAAGATCCCTTCCAACCCAAACCGTTCTGGGATTCTATGGTTGCTCTGCCTCAGTTTCCCCTCATGGTGTTGGGAGAACCCCCCAGATCTCTGAGCCCATCACCCTCCCCAAACCCACTCCAGCTCCATTCTCCTCACCACCCTCCTCCCTCTGCCCTGCAATTCCAGCCCTACAAAGCACCCGGAAGGTGCTGGATAAGCAGCACAGCAGTGGTTGGCAGAACTGGGATGGATGAATCCACCACGGATGCCAATTATTGGGATCCCCACTATCCCAAACACTGCAGCAGGGACAAGGTTCTGTCAGTCTGCCCCTGTGGGGGCAGGAGGAAATGGTGAGGGCCAGGCCAGATGTGAAACATCAAAGCAGACAGAGTTTTGAGCGGAGTTAAAAAGAAAAGGAAGTGTTTACAAGAAGCTGTTCCAGGCTGGTTTGGAGGCTGTTTATCCCCGGACATTCGTGCTGCCAGAGGCTGGGGCTTGTCACGGGGAGTGCATGTGTACATGAGACAACATTTATTTGTCGTGAGCAGCTGCTGTTTGCTCCGCTCCAGACCTTTTCCGTGCAGTTTAGGCTGGGAAACGCTCGTGCACAGCTGTGAGGTCTCTCTGCAGGGGCTGAGCTGAGCCGCGGATCCATCGGGATGAGTTCCCGGCTTTCCCTCCCAGCAGAGCGGTGCCTGGGGAAGGAGGAGCAGCCCGTGCCCTGCCCAGGGGCTCTGCCAGGCGCTCCCTGGGGCTGCTGGAGGAAGCTGCTCATCGTCTTGGAATGACCACGTCAGGCAGCAGCTCTGGAAAGCTGTGGAGTGCTCCTGCTTCCTCCGGCACCCCGGGGTCCCCTGGGGCTGTTCCTGGAATCCCTCCCTTGTCTGCAGGACAATGGCCCTGATGGGATGAGAAGGAGCACGGAGCCTCTGCGGACCTCGTGCTGCTCTGCAAACAGGGATGGGCTCAGGGGAAAGGGATGAGAAAAGGAAAGGGGACAAGGGACAGGGAACAAGGGAAAGGGGAAGAGGAAAGGAAAAGGAGACAGGGGACAAGGAAAGGGAAAGGGGACAGGGCAAAGGGAAAGGGAAAAGGGAAAGGGGGCAAGGGAAAAGGGAAAGAAAAAGGGGACAGGCATAAGGGGAAGGAGATGGGAAAGGGGAAGAGAAAAGGGAAAGGGGAAATGAGGCAAGAGAAGATGAAAAGGGGACAAGGGACAGGGGATGAGGGAGAGAGGAAGGGGGTCAGGGGAAGGGAAGAGAAAAGGGAAAAGAGCAAGAGAAAAGGGAAGGGAAAAGGGGCAGGGAACAAGGGAAAGGGCACAGGGGGAAGGAGAAAGACTCCCAGGCTCTGTCCTGGTGTGTCCGAGCACTGGAATTGCTGTGCCCGGCTGGTTTCTCAGGGGGTGGCATTTTGCCATCATCCCTCCATTCATTACCTTTTGCATTCCCCGATTTTGGCAGCCAAACCAGCCCCAGAAACCTCAGCACTCCCTGCAAGACACTCTGGGAACTGGAGGCTTGGTGCTGCCCAGGGCTTTGGGAGCATCCCGGGACAGCAAAACGCAGAACCCCTGACGTGCCTGACAGGGTTCAGGGCTCAAAACCAAACCCCAGCACAGCCAGGGCAGGACATCCGCTGCCCCAGGCAGCTCTTACCCCCTCAGAGAGCTCCTTCCCCGAGTGGTTTGCTCAGCACGTTCCTCCTTGCTGGAATTCCTGCTCAAACCAGGGCGCTGTGGCTCCCTGGTTCTGCCTCCCCGGCGTTTTCCTGCCAGTGCATCCCCCTGGCACCACTTCCAACTGCAGCACGGAGCAGCTGGGCTCGGCTTCAAACAGCCAGGGCTCCCACGGTGCCAAACACTTCTCCGGAGCTTCACAAGAGCTATTCCCTTAATTATTCATCGCTGGCATTAATGCGCTGCAGTTGTTGGAATAAATCAGGATTCACAACGTTTTATAATCAATAATCTCCCTTGGAGAGGGGCCTGGAGGGCCCTGGGGTGGCCCATCCCTTCTGCTCGGGAGCATTGCAGCAAATATTCAGCATCTGAGAACTTTTTGAGGGGGATCAGCTCTGCCTGGGCATTGCAGAGATGCTCTCAGGGACATCTGCTGCTGCTGCTCCCCCCATAAATCCACCCTGCCCACCCAAAGCCCCTGGAGCACATTCCCCATCCCCTGCCAGGACAGCGATTGAGGCCCAGTCACCAAGCACCATCACGTTGCTGCTTTTCTCTATTTTTTCCCTCTGGAGAGATGAAATGTGTTTTCTCACATTTTTCTGAAGTCATTGTGTGTTTTTAGAAGGACGTGCTAAGCCGGGGAGGATTTCTTCTTGCAATTGTGTTTTCTCTCAGACTTTCCTTCACACAGCAGTGCCCAGAGCATTTTTAAAATCCTGTTTTATTGCCCTTTCACCCCTGCTTGGATTTGCTGGTGCCTTCCTGGGAGTGGAAGGCTGCTGGCAGCCCATGGGGCCATAACTCATCGGGGACACCTTTGGGGTCCCCGTCCTTGCAGGGCTGACCCTGTCCTAGGGAGTCACTGTGGGATCCCTGTTCTGGCATCAGGGTTCCTATGGTTGATCCCTGTCCTTGTAGGGAGTCAGTGTGGGGTTCTCATCCTTGTAGAAAGTCTAAATCCCTCGTAGAGTGTCCTTGTCCTGAAAGGGGGTCCCTGTCCTTGAAGGGGATCCTGTGGTGTCCCTGTCCTTGTAGGGGGTTGCTGTGGGATCCTTCTCCTGGCATCAGGGTCCTTGTTCTCATGTGGAAAATCCCTGTCCTTGTAGGGAGTCATTGTGGGATTCTCATTCTTGTAGGAGGTCTAAACCCTTGTAGAGTGTCCTTGTCCCTAAAGGGGTCCCTGTCCTTGTAGGGACTCACTGTGGGATCCTTGTCCTGGCACATCAGGGTCCCTGTTCTCCCATGGGTGATCCCTGTCCTTGTAGGGAGTCATTGTGGGATTCTCATCCTGGCAGAGGGTCTAAACTCCTTGCAGAGTGTCCTCTATGAGGTCCCTGTCCTTGATTAGGACATCCCTGCTGTTTTAGGGGGTCCACAGGGGATGGCAGCAGCCAAGGGGAGGGGGGTGTCTCCCACAGGGAGCCACATTCCGGGGGGGACAGCCAGGATGGAAGGGGACAAGGAGTTGGCAGAAAATCAGTTTGTGGGACAGTCCCAACACAGACCAACATGGTCTGGAAAATCCCACAGAACCTCGTGCCGGGGGCGTTGGAGTGGGACAGGACAGGCAGAGGTCACTGTGAGAGGGAAATGGCCAGGAGAGCAACGAGGAACGAGAAGAGCTGAGCTCTGCAGAGAATAAAGTGACCAAAGGCAGCGCTGCCAGCTGGGAGTGGGGGCTGGGAGGGACAGAAGTCACCTTTGTCTGTCTGGGCAAGAAAATGGAGCTGTCTGTAAGTGCAAGAAAAAACATCTCCTGTCACAGAATCCTGGAATAGTTTGGGTTGGAGGGACCTTAAATCCCATCTCATTCCATCCCTGCCATGGCAGGGACACCTTTCACTGTTCCAGGCTGCTCCAAGTCCCAGCGTCCAGCCTGGCCTTGGACAATTCCAGGGATCCAGGGGCAGCCACAACTGCTCTGGACACCCTGTGCCAAGGCCTCACCACTCTCACAGCCAGGAATTTCTTCCCAATATTCCACTTAAATCCACCCTTTTCCAGCTTAAAGCCATTCCCTGTGTCCTGTCCCTCCAGCCCTTGTCTCCAGTCCCTTTCCAGCTCTCCTGGAGCCTCTTTAGGCCCTGGAAGGGGCTCTGAGCTCTCCCTGGAGCCTTCCAGGTGAACACCCCCAGCTCTCCCAGCCCGGCTCCATATCCCGGATATCAGCAGCAGGGTGTTCCCAGCACCACTGGAGGACTCGACTTCCCTACACAGAGGAGTCTGGACTGTGGTGGATCAGGAGATCTGGAGAGCAGAGCAAGGTTACACAGTCCCTGCATCCGATGATGACTCAATTCCCAGCCATCCCCGGGATCTCAGATGGATGTTGCTCAAGAGAAAAAATCATGGAAAGCTGAGGAGGTCCAAAGGAAACGGACAACAGGAGGCTTGTGATTAAGTGGCTTTAGCTCATATCCTAAAGACATAGATCTGCTCGGGGAGCTGTTTGGGGACAGGAATGTGCAGGGCTGGCCCTGCTGGCTCACGCTGAAGCTCTCTTTGTGCTTGTCTCCATCTGCAGACATGGGCTGGGATTTAGGGAACGAGTCCAAGGACAAGGAAAGCCAGAGCAACCTCAGCTGGCGACGGCCGGTGGTTCCCAAAACCCAACCCAGCCCCTTTCTGCAGGGACCCCCAGCCCCAAGGCACGTGGGGGCTTTCCAGGGATTTATCCATGGGTGGGGAACCCACCTTGTGGGAACAGGGGATGCAGGGGGTGTCAGCACGGGGGGAAAGCTGGGAATTGCAGCCAACTGGCCCCTCGGACACACGGCTTGCCAGGGGAGTAGTTGGAGCTGTGCCATGGGGAGCCAGGGCCGGCTGGGCTGTGTTGGGAAGCCTTTCCCATTCCCTGGGAATCTGACTGCAGAGATAAAGTAAAATATGTGAGACCTGTCCCAGCTGGAGCAGAGTCCTTCAAACTCTGAAAGGCAGAGAGAAATCCCTGCTGGGGAAAAATTCCAGCTTTCTCTCTTGATCAGCCCCGGCAGCGTTCGGTGAGCTGTGTGTCATCCCTGGAATGTCGCTGCCTTCCTGCACCCTCCGTGGCCGGGCTGGCACCTGGCAGTGTCCCATCGCCAGAGCCCTCTGTGCTGTGGGGTGGCACCGCGGGGTCACCGCGGTCCCAAAAAGCCACAGGACTTCCCAGGCCGTGAATCAAGAGGGATTTCCTCCTCTGGCCCGGGGTGACACAGCCTGAATCACATTCCCACCCTCCCGTTTCACTCTCCTTTCTCCTGAGCTGCTTCGCTCCCGGGGACAGAGATCCCTGTTTGCCCAGGGCCAGCACTGGGGACAGTCCCTGCTGGGCTCCCAGTCCTGCTGCAGTGAGGGACCCGTCTGCCCCCAGTGCAGAAAGCTGCACACACCAGTTTCAAACTGGGAGGAAGGACTGGGCGTCCCTCTGGATGGACAGGGACAGGGAAGGCTGGATGCCACCCCCACCGTGCCCTACTCTGCTGAGCTCCCACCCAGGACAGCCACCCCGGTGCCCTTGGGGATGGGGACGGTGCCACACAGGAGGTGCTGGGACCTCCAGACCTTTTGGGACCAATCTCCCACCCTGCTGCAGCACCGTGTCCGAGCTGGAAGTCACAGACATTCCCAACTCCTGTCCCCAACGCCGCTGCGGATCACAGAGTGAGGATGAACAGACAGGTTGGGATTTGGCAGCTTTTTTATTCATGGATTTTGGGATTTGCTGATGCCCCAGGGATGGTGATGAGTGGGAACACGGAGCACTGCCAGGTGGGACCCAGGGACACAGGAATGTCAAAGACCATGTCCTATAATTAAGCCAGTACTTAATTAAGGCTCCAAAAGCACTCTGAGTGCATCCCTGATGAGGAAGACTTCGGTGAGGAGCTCAGTGTGGCCTCAGAGAAGGAGAAGGAATGGAGCAGGATCCTGGAGCCTGTGGAACCTCACTGCTGCCTCCTCCCCAGCCCGAGGGGACGAGCAAGGGACTGCAGGACAGGCAGGAGACGTGGAGCTTTTGGGATTTGTGCCTCTGGTGTCCTCAGCTGGTGTCGCTGGGGAGCCAGAGCCCCGGAGGGTGGTGTGGCAGAGCTGCCAGCTCATCTTCTTCACGCTTTCCATGAAAGGAGGAGGAAGGATGAGTGGCACCAGGGTGGGGACCCAGGAGGGGACAGTGGCCAAGTGACTCAAACCAGTCATTCCCACCCTGGCTGTCCTCTCAGCTCATTCCCAACACCCGGAGATGGGTTTTGTCTCTGTGTGTCCTTCTGGCAGCTGTGCTCCTCCTGAGGGGCGTGCAGGGGTTCAGGAAGAAGCAGGATTGGACTCTGGGCACATTCCCCTGGCAAGGAATCCCATCCAGATATCAGCGGTGCCTGTCCCTGCTTCCTGCTTGGATTTACACCCAGCTCCGGCTCAGTGGGAGCGGGCTGAGGTTCCTGAGCCAACTGGAGCTCCAAGCTGGGTGTCTGGAGTGGGGAATCTGCTCCATCCCTCCGTCACCGTGTGCCCTCCACAGGCACGCAGCCCCTGGGGAGCTTGGACACACCTCTGGATACCCAGGGATGCTTCTTGCTGGGATGCAGAGTGTGCTTGGCTGGGCTGCTGCTGGATCTGGGACCTGGGGACAAATTTGGGGCCACTTGGGTGCCTGGCAAGGATGCTGCTGAAGCCTGGTTGAAGCCTGTGGCTGTCACACTGGTTCTCCATTGGAAATAGTCCATTGGAGTGACTCTGCCAGGATCCCAGTGTCCCCAGGAGCCACCCCGTGCCCTCCTGGACAGCTCTGTGGGGCCAGGGACCCCTGTCTCTGGTCCCTGGTTGGTGTGCACCCCTTTGGGCTCTCAGCTGTTCTCTGCTGGCTGTAGATAAACAGAGAGGTTGCATTTGAACCCAAAGGTGCAGATTCCTGGGAGCAGATGAGATTACCTGGATGCTGGTACCCACATTTCAGCACCCCTGTCTTGGCAAGGAGGGAGAGGCTGCTTTTCACCTTCTCCATGGAGTTTCCCCGGGTCCCTGGGATGGGATGTCTCCAAAAGAAGCCCCCCACTGCCACAGGAAGGGTAATTCATGGACAGATGTTGGTCATGCCCCTTTCCCATCTCTGTCCCTTGTGTCTGGGAGCTGCCCTGGGCTGGGGGATCTGCCTGCTGTCCACAGACACTGTTCCAGCTTTGCTCCTGAAAGCTTTTCCAGCTATTTGTGGGCAGCAAATGCCTTTCCAAATATTTGCCTTGGTGTTGGTGCCTGGCCCCGCTCACAGCTGGGGCTCCCTCCCCGCTCCCTGCTGAGCTGTCCCAGCTGCAGACCCCTCACACATCCACACCCAGGATCCCACCTCTCCCCACGGGCCACTTCTCCCTCCCATCTCCCCACAGCAGGTCTGGGATCCACAGGGAGTCACCTCTCCGGGGTAACCCAGCCCTCCAAAGCTCCCAGGCCCCAACGTGAGTCGCTCACAGGCCCAACTGCAGGAGACTCCAAGAATTCAAACCCAGCAGGAGCCTGAGGAGATGCTCCATGCACTGCACCAGGGCTCTGCTCCCCACTCTCCTCCAGGCAGAACTGCTCACGGAGCAGGGCTGGGATAGGGACACCATGGATTTCATCCCCAAGAGCCAGCCTCAGCCCTGGGGACAGGAGAAAACGGCCTCAAGTTGCTCCAGAAGAGGTTTAGATTGGATATCAGGGAAAATTTCTTCATGGAAAGGGTTGCCAAGCCCTGACACAGCTGCCCAGGGCAGTGGTGGAGTCCCCATCCCTGAAGGGATTTAAAATCCATGTGGATGTGGCACTTGGGGACATGATTTGGTTGGACTTTGCAGTGCTGGGGGAACAGTTGGACTTGATGGTCTTAGAGGTCTTTTCCAACTGAAATGGTTCCAGGCTTCCAAGATTCCATGGCTCTGCCCTCTCCGAGGCTCCTGGATTTTACTCTTTGTGGATCCGTGTGCGGAGTGAGCTCGGGCAGTGGCCAACAGAGACAACACCACCGAGTTTAGCAACAGGACCATTTGTGTTGCCAGCAAGCCAAGAAATCCCAGCTGATGGGCTCTTCCCCATGTCCCCTCCCCATGGAGAGCCCAGCCCGGCCTGAAGGGCTGGAGCAGGGCTGGAGCAGGGCTGGAGCAGGGCCGGGAGCCTTCCCACCACGGCCGTGGGGGAACCATCCCGTGCGTTACCACGGAGCTGAATCATGGGCTTGCAGCCACTCTTTCAACACACAGGAGGGATTTGGCAATTCCAAGGGCTATTAATAGAGTCAGGCTGCTCTCCTGGGCCCCACACCGTGCTGGAGGGGTGAGGGAGAGCCAAGCAAACTCTCAGCGAGGTGAAGGGCTGAGTTTACCTAAGGAGAGGTCGGGAAATAACCTGTCGGGGAGCAGGAACCGGAGCGCTGCCCTCTCCCCACTTATCGCTCCCCGGCTGTGCCGAGCCAGGAGGGAACAATGGACAATGAACAACAACATCCCAAAGGGAATGTGCCACCTCTGCCCCCTCCACGCCCCATGGGACTCCTGCTTTTTTGGGGCAGGAAAGGCACGGGGAAGGGATTACTGTGGGATGGACTGTGGGGGTTGCTGCTCTTCCAGCCTGGATTTTGACCTCTGGGTGTGAGTCACGAGCAGTGAGGCCCCTGCATGGACCTGGCTTGGGAATGGAGCAGGAGAGCAGAGCTGTGGGTGCAGTGCCAGAAGGAGAGGCTGGAGGGAGAGCATGTCTGTGGGAAGGGACAATACAGGCAGAAGGTTTCATTAGGAGCTGGTTTGGATTGCTCTTCCCAGCTCCATCCCAATTCCCATCCAGGAGGATGGAGCCAGTCCTTGAGACCCAACTCCTGCCCATGATGGGGCAGAAGGGATGGAGACCCCATCCTGGCCACCTGGCAAGCTGTGGGTTGGGGGCACTTCCCTGGGCCTGCTGTGTTTTTAACAATGGAAGTGCCAGGTGGAAGAGCCACCCTAAATAACAGGGACCCCCATCCTGCTCAGCCACCACCCCTTATCTCACACCCCAGCTCCACCCTGCACCTGCACCCCAGTGCTGCTCCTCAGCCACCTCCAACTCTGCCATTACGGCATCGATCGCTTCCCATCCCACCCCTTGACCAATATTTGTCTGTCTGTCTGTCCCCACATTATTCCTGTTGGGTCCCCACCACCTGCCCCAAACTGCCAGGCAGCAGGGGCATTGTGTGGGCTCAGGGAGCTGCTCTGGGGACACACACCGGGGTGGGGACACACCAGCAACGAGGACACACCAGGCAGCTGCGGGATCCTTCTCCATCCCCTCAGGCGGTGCCAGGGGCACACGGAACACACGGAACACACGGAACACACGGAACACGTCCCCAGCCCTGCCAGACTCGCTGCCCCCACCCAGCCCCAGGTGCCGATGAGCCCGAGGGACACGAGCCAGCTCACCAGGTCTTGTCCTGCTGCACATCCTGGCAGAGGTGCTGGAATCTGTCCAGGCAGATCTGTCCTTCCCACGGCCCTGCTCCTGCCTGGCAGCATCTCCCTCCTGGGGACAATGTCCTCTCCTGCCTCCTCCCTGCTGTATCCCGGAGCAGAGTCTGGCCCTGGAGGGACTCTGGCCACCAGCAGTGGGGTCCAGCATGGGCTGAGGATTTGGAAATTCTCAGCCAGTTTGGAAAATCCACCTTCCAAGCCAAGGGCTTGTCTGTCAGCACCCTGATTGTCCTCAAAGGGTAAAAAACCTGGAAGAAACACCGTGACTGCTTCCCATATCCCATGGCTTGGAGACCAGCGGGCACCTCTGTCATGCTTCCTCTAAGAGCTTCTGAACACTGAAAACACAACACACACCTTTAATATTCCCTCTGGCCTGCAGTGGGCACTGCTGCCAGCCTTCCTCCCTCCTCACCGATGATGATGATGGCTTTGTGAGGCTCCTCAAGGATGAGGACAGACCAGAGAATCCCAGAACATCCTGAGTTGGAAGGGGCCAACAAGGAGTGCGTAGAGAATTTCCTGTTGTTTTGGACAATAAATTGTTTTGCTTTCAGGACAGGCACATAATCCTTTTTTGGGTGTGTGTGGGTATCTTTGTTTGATCTTCTGATAATTTAACCACCCCCTGAAAGGCTCCTGGAGCACATCCAAATGAAGTCCCACCAGAAGAGGAGTTTCCTCTGAAGCTGTAGTTGATCCATATCAGTCAGGAAACCTTCAGCTGAGCCTGCAGCCCCCTCAGCACCCCCGAGGGAGGCAGAGCTGTGATTTGCCCACACAAACGTGGCTTTTATTGACAAATGGTTGAAGAGGGAGCTGATAACATCAGTGTCCCCGGTGATCTCAGCTCACTTGAGCAGCAGCATTGCTGACATGGGGAGGCTGATGATCACACACACCCTGCGGCCTTCTGTGTGCAGGGCAGATCCCAACCCTCCAGTCCGGTGGGACAGGACAGATCCCACTTCTCCAGCCTCTTGGGAATCACTCTGTCCCTCACAGCTGCCCCCAGAACACAAGCTCTGCCTCCTCTGCCTCACTTCTCACCCAAGGCTGTAATTCCAGGCCAGGCTGGATGGAATCAGAGCAGCCTTGTCCAGTGGAAGGTGTCCCTGCCCATAGCAGGGTTGGACTGGATGCTCTTTAAAGTTCCCTTTCAATCCAAATACTCAGTGTCTCTGATTCCATAAACACCCTCAGAGCGTTTCTTTCCCCAGAGTTGTTGGAAACAGCCAGGTGCTGGAGTGTTTCCTCTGGTGGATGAGGAGACTTTGGGATGCAGACCCCATCAAACTGCCCTCAGTATCCCTGACATTTCCCCCTGTCCATACACATCCTGGCACATTTCTGCCTCCATGGATTTCCCCAAGTGCCTCTTCGGGCTACACAATGGAAAAGACATTTTGTACTGAAAAATAAAACCCCAATAAACTCAAAGGCACCCGATGTGGTCCAGGACCCCGACCTGCATCCAGAGCAAACCCACAGCTGCCCATCCAGCTGGATCCTGGCACTGATGGGACATGGATAAGCACATCCCTTTCCCACATCTCTGTGCTGGCACTTGCAAGGTGGACTCAGCCCAAAGCTCCGGGCATCCCAACCCAGCCTGGGAGGCTGGAGCTGATGGATCACACTGGTGATGTTGGGGGTGAAGCCAGCAGAGCCGGGACTCCCCAGGCACGGCCCCTCATCCAGCAGCATCCCCGCAGGATCCCGCTGGGAAGCTGTTCCTGACCTCCGGCGCTGCGGTGGGGACGCTCCAGCGGCAGTGGGAGAGGCGGCGATTTGCGAAGCCACAACGGAGATGTGGCACTGACCCGATGTGACAAACTCCAGCCCCAGCCCCGCGCGGGACAAGGGCTGCGGCTGGGAAAGGACACCGGGATAAGAGCGGGGATGTGGGGATGCTCCTCGTCTTCCACAGACCCTGCGGAAGGAAGGGATCCTGCTGATGAGGGGCACCCACCCCAGACCCCACCACCCAAAACAGATGCAGAGGAGCTTGCTGGAGATGGAGTTTATTTAAGATGCAATGACAAACCCAAATATTGCATTCCAAACTGTCAGGGGGCAGGATTAGATGGGATATTGGGAAGGAATTGTTCCCTGGGAGGGTGGTGAGGCCCTGGCACAGGGTGCCCAGAGAAGCTGTGGCTGCCCCTGGAGCCCTGGAAGTGTCCAAGGCCAGGTTGGATGGGTTGGAATAACCTGGGATAGTGGAAGCTGTCCCTGCCCATGGCAGGGGTGGGATGATCTTTAAGGTCCCTTGCAGCCCAACCCATTCTGGGATTCGATGGTGATGGTCAGGGAAAGGATGGGAAATGACCAATGCACAGTTTATGGAGTTCAGCAGCGTAAGGAGCTCATGGAGCAGAGGAATGACGGGAACACACAAAGGATCCCTTCCCTTGGGAATGATGCCTTTGATCAGCAGGCTGCAGTTTATTCCTTTAAATACATACATTTTGGCTCAAAGCCTGTCATTCAGTCCAAAAATGGTCTCTTGCAATTAAGGGTTTCCAGGAGAGCCCAGGACTAATGATCTATTTCTGGGTATTTCAAAAGACTCACAGCCATGTGTGCTGCCTGCAGCCTGAGAAATACAGAGTTTGCAACGCTCTCAGCAGTCCCTTACCAGCATTTTTTCCTCTTCCCAGTAATTTCAGAGTCCTAAGGAGTAGGAGGAGGATCTGACCCTCCCAGCACATCTCAGTAGTGCTGTGGAAGGGAGATGTTCATTGAGGGGAGTGGGATGATCATGGAATCCTGGAATGGCTTGGGTTGGAAGGGACCTTGACGACCATCTGCTTTCAAGCCCTGCCATTTCCTGTCCCCACGAGATGGGCGGAGGCTGGAAAGCCATCGCACCTTGGATTCTTCCAAGGCTCCATCCCACCTTGGAAGAGTCCAGCCTTGCCCTTCATCTCCCTCCCCTTCCCCACAGCACCGAGCTTTCCACAGACCTTGTTCCCTGCACCACTCCCAGCTCAGGAAGCACCAACCTCGCTGCTGTCACCCAGAGCAAAGACAAATCGAGGCTGCAAATAACCCCCTGGGCTTGAGACCAAGAAAATGCCAGCAGTGAGGAAAGCCATCTCCCAACCTGGCCACCCTCGGGATTTGCTGGCAGGGCTCTGTCCCAGCTATTCAGGGCTGTTGTGTGACCTGAGCTCTGGCCTCTGCAATAAATCTGCTTCCACCAGATGTTCCCACCCCCTGAGGATGAACACGCTCACGAATTCAGGTCACAAGTCAGGTGCAAACACAACTGGGGGCTGCTTGGAGCAGCCTCGGAGTGCTGGAATGCTGACACATCAGCAGAGCTCCTACTGCAACCAGGGAGGAGAGAAATGGGCTCCTTATCTCAGAATCACTCACCCCTTCCTACTCAGGCGACTCTGAGATTTAGGGAATCCACAGAGCAGGGCTGGTTTGTCTTTTCCAGTGTAGTCTGTTGCTCGGTGAGCTCCCAGCAGCAGCCAGGGAACAACACGTGGGATGTACAGACACGTCTCTGGCATCAGAAGCCACCAGCACTCTGCAGCAGGGAGTGGCCTTTCCCTTCACCATTCCCTGACAGCTGAAACCACTTCTCTCCTTGGAGCAAAGGCTGGGAAAGCGTGAGGTTTTCCAGGGCAGTCCCACACCTCTCCCCACCGCAGCTCTCAGAGCTCGCTGTGCCTCCTGCCCTGCTTGTCCCTGGCTGCCAGCCTCGGGGCTGTGCCCCGCAGGTCCCTCCCAGGGGAACCAACTCCCTCTGCCCTGCTCTCCTGGGATGGCTCTCCTGGCATGGCACTGTCCCCTCCCGTGGCAGTGTCCCCTCCCGTGGCACTGTCCCCTCGGGGGTTTTTGGGTGGCTGCTGCTCCAGGGTGTCCCCGGGGAGGGGGGAAGTGTGAGGAGAGAGCTCGGGCACGGGTGGCTCCATCATCTGCAGGAAGTCGTATGCAGGGAGTGGTGGCTTCCAGTCTTCCCCAGACAAGGTACCTGAGCAGCAAACACAGTCCCAGTTAGTGGGTAAAGAGTTATGCCCCAATCCCAGGGATATTTCCCTTTCCAAGGAATTATGGCTTTTCCCCCTCCACTTCTAATGAATACAAAATTAAAAATCTTTTCTGAAAGATCACAGAATGGTTTGGGTTGGAAGGAACCTTAAAGAACATCTTATTCCTCCCCTGCCATGGCAGGGACACCTTCCACTGTCCCAGGCTGCTCCAAGCCCCATCCAGCCTGGCCTGGAACACTTCCAGGGATCCAGGGGCAGCCACAGCTTCTCTGGGCACCCTGTGCCAGCCCCTCCCCACCCTCACAACCAGGAATTCCTTCCCAATATTCCATCTAACCCTGCCCTCTGGCAGTGGGAAGCCATTCCTCGTGTCCTGTCCCTCCATCCCTTGTCCCAAGTCCCTCTCCAGCTCTCCTGGGGAAGGAATATCCATGCTGGCTTCCTCCAAAGCCTCATCAGGCTGATCAAGACAGGAGGGATGCAGTGAAAAGCCTCACAGCACAAGCCAACCCTTTATGTCCCAAAGACCACAGCCAAACTTCCTTATCCTTCCCCAACCAAAGAGAAATGCAGGAGGGTGCCTGAAGAGCAGCTACTTCTTACACTGACAACTGGGAGGTTTTTTATTAGCAAGCTGTGTTTGGGAATGGGAAAACACAGCCAGATTTGGGGATTATCACAGGGCAAAGATGTCAATTCCAAACTATCCACGTTTGGCTGTGAGCATTAAACAGTCCCAAAGCAAACTTGTGAGTGTGGGCATTCTCTCCCTGGCTGGACTATTTGTACTTCTCCAGCTCTAACAAGCAGAGCTGCTTTTTCCATCGTTAAATTCCAGGGCAGACAATTTACTGCCCGTAGTATCTGCTCATAAACAGACTGCAGCTCACAGTGAGTGCTTGGGAACGTTATAAACCTGGCTCCACTTACTGCTGGGAATCTCCAGACCTGCTTGCAGCTTCTCCAGCCAAGACAAGATGCTGATCTCAGTGATGGACTGTTCTGATGGGAACTGGAATACCTGACCCCCGGCATGGAGGTTCACCCAGAGGAGAACGGGCAAGGAAGGTGTGATGGAAAAATGCGTCCTCAGGATGCCGTGTCCCACTGGAGTCTTCTTCCTGGTAGGAAGAGGAGATTCAGGTTTGGCACCACAACAGGACTGAGAGCCAAAAAAAACCTCCAAAGCCCTTGGGTCACATGCAGCAAAGCAGAGTTTTGTGAGACTGTGGAAGCATCATCCCTGGAAGTGTTCAAAGCCAGGCTGGATGGAGCAACCTGGGATAGTGGAAGGTGCCCCTGCCCATGGACAAATGGGATGGGCTTTAATGTCCCTTCCAACCCAAACCATTCCAGGATTTTCTGACTCTAAGCTCAGGGCACTACAAATAAGCTTGATGCCTTAAGGAACCTGTTGGGATCCAATGGAGAGGGAGCAGCCTGGATGTGTGAAGGAATCCTCGAGCAGGGCAAACCCTGTGGGAAGGTGGGAAACCTTTTCCACCTTAAGCTTTCAGGCGCAGGTGGGACAGGAGTGGGACAGGCCCTGCAGCCCCCTGGGGTCAGACCCTGCCTGCAGGGAGAGCTGCCAGCTCCTCCCAGCCCAGCTGCTGCCACTGCCCCATGGTGACAGCAATTCCACAGGGAGGGAAAGGCAAATTCCTCAAGTGTCACAGAGGGACTGAAAAGAGGACACTGAGACAGAGGGACAGCAAGCCCAGAGAGGTGTTGAGTCATTCCAGCACTATTTTAAGGCTGAGAGTGATGGTCCAGGTCTGAGCTGGCTCTTGCCCTGGGAGTGAGGGCTTCTCTCTAGGATGAGGGACTTTTGACAAGGACATGAAGTGACAGGACACAGGGAATGGCTTCCCACTGCCAGAGGGCAGGCAGAGATGGGATACTGGGAAGGAGTTCCTGGCTGTGAGGGTGGGCAGGCCCTGGCACAGGGTGCCCAGAGAAGCTGTGGCTGCCCCTGGATCCCTGGAAGTGTCCAAGGCCAGGTTGGATAGGGCTTGGAGCACCCTGGGACAGTGGAAGGTGTCCCTGCCCATGGCAGGGGGTGGAATGAGATGATCTTCAAGGTCCCTTCCAACCCAAACCGTTCTGTGATTTTGCCCTATTTCGTGGCAGTGCCATTTTGCTCTGGCACAGAAGAGCCTTTTGTGCCTCAGGAAGGCAGAGAAAGGGAGATGTGTAGGTGGGGAAGTTCCAGGGCCCTCGTGTCTGGTGCATTACTGGCAGCCCAGTCCCTTCTCTCTGAACACATGTGCATTTTCCCCCCAGCTAAGCTCCAGCCCACGCTGGACGGCACTTCCCAGACTTCAAAGCACCTTATGATTAAGTCACTGAAGTGTCTCTGGGCTTGGGCAAAACAAACAGAGGCCAAAAATTCAAAATGCAACTAAGAAGGGGAGGATTTAAAAAAAAAAAAAATCCCCTTTCCTATAACTTTCTATTTCTTAGCTCTTGAATTGTGTTTCTTGAATATTTTTTCAGTTTAATTTATGGGGCTTCTGGTTGAATGTTCTTGTGAAAACTTTCTTTCCCCAGACAATGACCAGTCATTCCCTCGAACTGCTGCTGGAAAATCACCGTAAGACATTCCAGGAGGGCAAATTTCTGGTTTTTTCCTCCCACACGCAACAAAAATACAAATAACACCAGACCCAGGGTCAAGCTACTACAAGCACTAGAGAACATTTTCCTCCATCGAAAACACTTTCTGCAATCAATTAAATATTTACTAATTTTACTTTGTCAGGCAATTTCTGCAGCTGCCCAGAACACTGACTGAACCATTGCTCAATGGTGTGACCTCCCAACTCCTGATGATGATTTCAGACCCAATAATCACATTACCAGTTCGTGTTTTCAGTAATTGCAGTCTCAGGGGTTTTTCTTCTGCAGCGCTCAGAGCGAGTTAATGGAAAGGAGAGAAGAGAGTTTCACACACTCACAGGTTCAACCAGCACACCACAAACTCCTGCTGGGCTCTTCCTTCTGCCAGCTTCAGCATTTCCTTGCTTTGCATCTGACTGATGTCACCAGCAGTGAAGAGGATGAGGAAGGGCTTTCCGAGCTGCAAGTACTGGGGCAGGTTTGGCACGGTGATTTCCGGCTGCAGGACATCACAAACAAGAAATTGGGTGGAGAAAACAGGAGAAAATTCGACTTTCTGCTCTCACACGAAGGTGCAGGGGTTAAGCAAGGCTGCAGTGTCCGTGTGGAATGTGGGAAGTTGGAAGAGGGCTGGGATTTTGGGGCACTTGGAGATGTCTTTGCCCAACCCAAGTCCACCAAGTCCGTGGCAGCAGCTGTGAGCTTGGAGATGGGGATATGAGCAGAGCAGGCAGAAGCTACAACCAGGCTCCAAAAGGCACATGGGAAAAGCCCTGGGAACAGGGAATAGACCCTGTGAGAGGACCCTGCAGCAGTGGGGGAGTGACTTTGAGGCCAGTCTCTCAACTCCAGGGTCTCCTCCTCCAAGACCACACAGCAAACAGCAGATTTCTGTCCACACCCCCTGCTCCAAGTCATAAAATTTAAAAGCAAACTCGGCACCATAAAAACACCGAGCAGACGTGGCTGTTCTGCAGAACTCCACGCTGCAATCAGTGCTCTGCAAATGACTGCAAAGGGAAAAAAGGGCATTTTGATTTGATTTTTTACTCACAAAAATGTCCAGCAGTTCGTATCTGATCATCTGAACCATGTCCTGCACGCTGTGTTTGGACAGAGCGATGCCTTCCACGCTCCGGCCTCCGCTCCGGCCAAGGAGGAGGGCAGGGGGGGACACGGAGTATTTCCGGGATCTGAAAAAGAGGGATGGGCACAGGGGGGTTGGACACACCCCAAATGTGCTGCACACAGAGCTGGAATCCTCCTGGAGACCTGTCCCATTCCTGGAAGTGTCCAAGGCCAGGTTGGATGGGGCTTGGAGCCACCTGGGATAGTGGAAGGTGTACTGGGATAGTGGAATGGGATGGGCTTTAAGGTTTCTTCCAACCCAAACCATTCTGGGATTCTATTCCTACTTCTCCTTCATTTTCACAGCTAAGGTTGGGTGGTGTTGAACCCACCCAGGGCTTCACTCTGCCTCCCAAGCCAAGGAAAACAGCTTTCAGATTGCATCCAAGGGACAAAACCCAGACAAAAGAACCTCCAGAACATCCAATTCTTGTCTCAGTGAACAAGCCCAGAAATTTTGGTGAAGCACAAGCCCCACACTGAAGCAACACAGACAGGCTGCACCCACCCACCCTTCGTGGAGCAGCCAGATCATCCTTTATTCCCCAATGCCCTTCTGGTAAGAGGGTTCAAGGTATTCAAAAAAAAGCTGAGAAAGTGGGAAAAGCAAAAATAGGAGAAGTCTGAGCAATGAAAAGGCAGCAGGGACACCAAGCCAGGACAGCAATTTTCTGGAAGTTTGAGGAACTTCAGCCCTGGAGGCTCCAGATGGCACTGCCCAGAGGAAGGGTGTGACAGGGGAAATCAGCTGCCTCTGCAGTTTTTGGGGGGCACATCTGGTTTGTTTTTCAAAGGCTCCTGGCAATTTTTCAAAGGCCGTGACACCAAAGAATCCCAGAACGGTTTGGGTTGGAAGGGACCTGAAAGCCCATCCAGTTTCAACCCTTACACCTTCCACTGTTCCAGGGTGCTCCAAGCCCCATCCAACCCGGCCTTGGACACTTCCAGGGATCCAGGGGCAGCCACAGCTTCTCTGGGCACCCTGTGCCAGGGCCTCCCCACCCTCATAGGGAAGAATTGCTTTAGGTGATAAATGACAAAACAAGTGGAGAGAACTGCAGACAATTCATTTCCAGTGTCCAACTCTTCTGGAGGCCTTTCTCTTCCTCCATCACAGCATTTATCTCTCTGGGAATAAAACACCCACTGCAAGCTTCACTGTGAGCTGATGCATTTATGGCTGATTAAGACTGGTAAAACCCTAAAAAAAAATGTTTCAGGGATTTTGAATTCATTAAACTTCTTTGGGTTTTAAAGAGATTTTTTTGGCTTGGTCACAGCTCAGAGGAGTGAGGACTCTTGTTCCCTGTATCTAAAATACATCAGTTTGTTCAGCAGCCTTTGATAAGCATCTGTGAGGGTGGTGAGGGACTGGAAAAGGCTTCCAGAGAAGCTGCCCCATCTCTGGAAGCGTCCAAGGCCAGGTTGGACAGGGCTTGGAGCAACCTGGGATAGTGGAAGGTGTCCCTGCCCATGGCAAGGGGTGGAACTGGATGGGCTTTAAGATTTCTTCCAATCTAAACCATTCCAGGGTTCTGCTCTAGGATTCTATACGGAAATGTCACATACACTGCCAGAAAATCACCAAATTCCCCAGCTAGAATCTATCCTGAAACCCCTTCTCCTCTTCCTGGTGCTGAGGGGTTGCATTGTTGCTCACCACAGCTTTGTGTTTGTACAGCAGGACCATTGAGAGGGTAACACGAGTCTCGCATTTCAATCAAAACCATCTGCAAACAAATACTTGGCAGGAATCTCCAACATCGACGTGGAAATAAATAACCACCTCATGCAAAGCATTTCTTCCTCAATGCCTTTTCCCCCTTCATTAGTGACCAGCCCAGCAGGTGCCTGCTGAGCAAACAGCTCTGCTGACAACAGGTTTTGTGTATCCTGTAGCCCTTTTTTCTCTGGAAAAGGTCTACAGGACGCACACAAGGGGAATCAGCTTTCTGTGACCTGGGAGCCACAAACATTTTCTCCTTGAGTGCTGAGCTGAAGAATGGCTTTTCTTTTTCTCAAGAAGGGAAGTGAGCCTGGCTCTTGCATAAGGAATTCCTGTAAGTGTTTACTTTCTGCTTACAGTTGAGAAGCCCATCAGCTACAGTAGCTGCACCCACAAATCACAGCCAAAATCCAAATCTGGCAGAAGGACTATCAATATAAACTGCACTAAATATTCCTGCTAAACAGGAGCAGGCTGCAGACTCTTGGAGCAGGGAGGTGGATTCTTGCATGTGTCATCTCTGAGAGAACACAGGCTTTTTCTACTGGTACCTTGTAAAATCACCCTGTCCTCTGCTTTTCTTTAATTTTTTTTTTTCCATCAGCTGGGCTGAAATCCTCAGGGAAGAAAAGTCTTAACTGGGGGGTCAGGTTCCCCCTGATGCCTGGAGCACAGTGTGGTGAATGGAGATGGATTCCCAAGGCATTTACATTTTCATTCTCTGTGCTCACCACAAAAACGCCCGTGCCTCATCAGGAATGCATCACACCTCGCAGAAACTAATGAAAATAATCCCCTGCTGCACTGCAGGCTGCTAGACCCACACCTGGAAAACAGGCCAAGGACCTGCTGGGATGTTTAACTCTGCCTTGATAGCTGATTCCTGGTGGGAATGAGACGCCAGGACAAGCTGGAGATTCCCCCTGGATCTGGCTGCGTTTCTGGGCACTGAAGCACCTCTCACACTCGAACCCAAAGGACTTTGCCCCTTGATGGATTCTTAATGACACAGGTAAGATCCCATTAGCTCCCATTTGGCTTCAAGCCAGGGATGCAATTCCACCAGGAATGCAGCTCCATGGCAAGACAGCATTTACTTCCCAGCCTCCAAAGCCTTTCCCAGCACCCACACTCAACATCCAGTCCTCTCCTAGCCCAAGGAGCCACAAGCAGCTTCTTTTCTGGCTGCTCTTGGCAACTGGGGACAAACACCAGAGCAAGGGAAGGAGCTGCAGTTGATGCCTTACCCCAGGCTTACCTAGAACAGAGGCCAGATAAAATTAAGAGAATAAAAAGCAGATATTTATCCCAAGGCCTTCTCAGCACATTCAGGCAGTCAGAGCCCACCCAGGGCTGCAGCCAAAATGGACGAGGGGTCACAGGTTTTTCATGTTTGGTAGTTTTTGGTCCATTTGCATATCGGGGTCAGACCTCCAATTATAACCTCAGGTAATGAACTCATCTATCCCAAGCTTGCCCCTCCGATTTCTCTGCTGTTTATCTTTTTTGGGACCTAAAACAGTGAGGTGTCCTTGAGTTTCAGGCCTAGAGAGAAATTGTTTTGTCTAAGATGCAAACACAGTAGCTCCAAAGTTACATGAAAAATAGAAGTTAAAAATCCTAAGGCATCACAGTGACAATCCAGTACTCCTCCCTCGTGGAAAGAGAAGGGCAGGACTTTTTTTCTCCCTCACACACCAATGGTGTAATTTTTCCAGCCTGTTTTTTCCTTTCAGAAAGGTTTGCCCCTGCTTGGATGAGGAACACAACCAAATCTGTGGGGGTTGGAGGACTGAGAATACCTGGAGTGAATATGAACAGCAGGAAGGGAGATGACCATGGACAGGCTGAGGATTGGTGGCAGAGCCAAGGTGACAATTCCCTTTGGATGAGTCCTGACCCCTGTCCCTGCAGGAATAAGTCACAGTGACACTTGCTCCAGGCACTGCCTTTCACTAAGTGCAATCAGTGAACTCTTCCCAAAGAAAAACAGAAACCACTTACAAAGCCAAGGCATCATCTTCAAAATACATCCCCATCCTTACATGGCCACTTAGGATGTTTCCTGCCTCTTCAAAAGCTTCCCTGGCTGGAAAAAGACAAAGATACAAGAATAAACAATAAAAAGAGAGGTGTTGAGATTTTTTTTCCTGGAAACCTGATCGATGCCTGCACACATAACATCCTGCCAGAGGAGATTTTCAGGAACTAAACCAGGATTAGAAGCTCACAAGAAATTACTGCAGCTCAGGGCTGCAGGCCATGGGAGGAGGAGCAGGCAGAGCCCAAGGATCAGAGGAAAATTCCCATTATGAGAACAGTGTTTGCTCTGCAGCCACCAGCACTGAGCCTGCAGGATGTGCACGACAGAGGCACTGCTGGAGAATGAAATGTCTTTAAGGACTCACAGCCTGGAAGTGTTCTTGGGAACAGGAGACCAATTATAAGTCTAAACAGAAATCTTATAAATCCCAGTGACCTTTGAGAAATGATGGATGACGGCTTTACTGGAGTAGGGCTAAGAGCCTGGAGATAAACCAACCTTTCCCTCAAGTGTCTCTTGGTTTATCCAGCTCCTCCCAGCAGGCTGGGGCTGTTGCAGGATAGGGAAAAGACCAGGCTGGGCTCTCTTGATCACAGCTGAGACTGAGAGCACAGCTCCAAAACAAAGCTGACTGCAGAGCTGGTTTATTCCCTTCTAAAAACCTCCAATTTCACAGAATCCCAGAATGATTTGGGTTGGAAGGGACCTTAAAGCTCATCCAGTTCCACCCCTTGCCAAGGGCAGGGACACCTTCCACTGTCCCAGGCTGCTCCAAGCCCTGTCCAGCCTGGCTGTGGTTTCAGGCAGTGGATCCATGGGAAAGCCAAGCTTTGTGGGAAGGTGCAAGGCATGGTGGGGAGCTTGTGAAATGCAGAGATCAGAGCTCCAAACAGCTGCTGCCAAAGGTGGGGTGAGAACAGGCAGGATTTCACCACCACCACCACTCCTCTCCTCCTTCGCATTGAGCAACTGAAAGCAACAAAAACAGCTCTTCCGACCCAAGGAGAGGGAGAAATCCCCCTCTTTGGAGAAGCCAGGTTTTTCCTGAGAACTAAGGGGGTACCTCAGATACAGCCATGCTGTAAGTCCCTGTCAGACACCAGTGACTGCTCCTCAGAACATTCACTGTCACAGCACAGCCCAAGCTCCTGGGACCAGTGACTCAGAGCTCAGTAGATGGAGCTGCCTCCCAACTGGTCACTTTCTGGTTCTTTGATTCCTGTTTTGCAGCTACACTCCAAGCTGTATTTTCCACTGTTTCCCACGTGGCCCATCAACTTTCATTTAAACTGTTTTCCTTTTTAAATGGAAGGAGCTCTTTAAGGAGTGGCTCATTGAGGGCTCAGTTGTTATCATAGAACCTCTGAATGGGCTGGGTTGGAAGGGATCTTGAAGCCCATCCCGTTCCACCCCCTGCCACAGGCAGGGACACCTTCCACTGTCCCAGGTTGCTCCAAGCCCCATCCAGCCTGGCCTTGGACACTGCCAGGGATCCAGGGGCAGCCACAGCTTCTCTGGGCACCCTGTGCCAGAGCCTCCCCACCCTCACAGCCAGGAATTCCTTCCCAATATCCCATCTCTGCCTGCCCTCTGGCAGTGGGAAGCCATTTGCCCTTGTCCTGTCCTTCCAGGCCCTTGTCCAAAGTCCCTCTCCAGCTGCTACACAGAAACCACTCTTGGATGTTGCTTTCCAGCTCTTTTGCTCTTTGGTTACTTGATTTTATCAGTGCTGAAATAAATGTTCCCATTCCAAGTTCCTCCACCAAGCACTTCCCCAGGTTTTAAATCCTCACTTGAGATATGAGCTTGTCTTGAAGGGCTGCCCTGGATCAGCAATTCTCTCCTAAGTCAGGACAACTTCCAGCAACACCAGGCTCATTCCTTGACCTGATGAGATCCTCCCTCCCTAACAAACTTCCAAATTTTTCCCTATTTCTGGCTGTGCCAGACCCAGAGCCACACACCAGCCCATATTTCTCCAGTGAGGGGTTCTTTGCTCCATACCCAAAATCCCCCCAAATTCACACAGCTTCACTGCAGACAAGAAGCACTGCAAAAAATCTATTTAAGTATTTCCTAGGAAATGAGTCCCCCCTGAAAGCACTTTTTGAGTTCCCTGAGGGGGCTGATCAGGCTCTGCAGCACATTCCTTGAGCTGGAACCCCAACTGCCCTGAACTGCACAAGCACAACTTCACTGATTTGGGAACAACAAGGAACGAAGCTGCCAGATGAGAAAGGGTCTGAAATCCCTGCAGAGTTCTGGGAAGCAGGATCTGAGCACCTCCCTTTATCCCTCTGGAGGAAGGCATCTCCTGACCGTGCTCTCCAGCACAGCAGCTCCTGGAGCATCTCTCGTGCCTTCATCACTGGGCTTCCACTGATGCTGCCAAGCCCTGTGAGGCCCCAGAGCTCAGGGGTATTTTCAAACATTTGCCACAGGCTTGAGGACAGTCTTACTTTCAAGGATGCTTCCAGTTTTGCATTAAAAACCAAATTTCTCTCCTAAAAGTTCTCCAAGTTCTCCAGGAAAACGCTCGTTCACTGCCCTCATAGTACATTCACCTCTTCCTAGGAAGTTTTATTCAGGGTTTTTCCAACAAGTCTCTTTCAGCTCAGACCCCCCAAAGAGCTCCTTAACGTAGTGCTGATGCTAAGGGTTGGAAAACATCCAGGGATTTGTTTAGCAGGACATCTCATGGCTCTGTTTGAGTTCACCCGAAATGGCAAGGACACTGTGTGGTGGCGCATCCGGGTTGGAGCAGGAATTCTGCCATGAGAGAATGACTGGGAATTCCAGAGAAGTCTGCAGGTTGGTGAGAGGAACAATGTGGTTCTCCTGACTCCAGCCTGGTGCCAGAATAGCTGGCTCCAGGTTTCTGCTCCCTCAGGCTGTTCTGTATCACAGCCCCAGCACCCCCAGGAAACGGGTGGAGAAGATATCCCAAATTTCATCTCCCTGTGCCTGAGCTACCCCAGCCTGCGGATGCCAGTCTGGACTGCAGCTGGAATGTGCCCTGAGGGAAGAGGCAACCCTACAGGATCCACAAAGAGCTGTCTGGAAACCTCCAAGGCTCTTGTTTGCATGGAAGGAAATGAACAACAACTCTGTACAATCCCAGAATGGTTTGGGTTGGAAGGGACCTTGAAGATCATCCAGTTCCAACCCCCTGCCATGGCAGGGACACCTTCCACTGTCCCAGGGTGCTCCAAGCCCCAGTGTCCAGCCCGGCCTTGGACACTTCCAGGGATCCAGGGGCAGCCACAGCTTCTCCGGGCTGGACTAAAGGTTTTTTGGGATCAGCAGAATTTCCTGCTGTATTTACCAGATTAGATCTCCAGAGGAAGGCAGGGAATTGGCTGTCAGCTGGTTCAGGGAACACAGCCCAAGTGTTTTCCAGTTGGTTCCAGACATTCTGTCTTGTTCTTACCTCTTCCCTCTGGACTCTGTCATGTGCAAAAGCAGCTTGGTTTGCATTAAACCAAAGTTTAGGGGCCCAAAGGAGCTTTAAAATGAAAAATAGCTTGAAAGTTTGGTCTTAAGCAAGATCAGAAAGTTCTCCTTTTTTTTTTTAAAAGCAGTAATTCCCAGGGGAATCTGGCAACTGAGAGTGTGTGGGGTTGGAAGATCTCAGCTCCCAACTGTGAGGCCCTGGCACAGGGTGCCCGGAGAAGCTGTGGCTGCCCCTGGATCCCTGGAAGTGTCCAAGGCCAAGTTGGACAGGGCTTGGAGCACTCAGGGATAGTGGAAGGTGTCCCTGCCCAGGGCAGGGGGTAGAACTGGATGAATTTTAAGGTCTCTTCCAACCCAAACCATTCCATGATTCTGTGATTTGCCTGATGTTCCCTCTCCACACTGGCTTTATTCCCTCTCCCTTGGTAACACATTGCATTTCTATGTCCACCTATTTCAAAATCCCCAAGTGGATTTCATTGAGTTATTCACATTTCATTCCTGTTGATGCTGGAAATTTGTATTTTACCTTATTGCTGTTCTGTTTTTCTTTTAAAAATGAAGGTTTTGGATTGTGTGTTACAAGAACTCAGGCTACCACTTTTCCAGGAGAAATCAGCAAGATCCAAGAGTGGATCTCTTCCTTTTTTTAAGGAAGAATATGCTGTGACATGTTGTACATGGGCTACAGGAAGAGGCTGATGGAGCTGGGCTACACCAGAGGCTAAGAGGGAATTTAATTCCATCCTACAACTACTGTGAAGGGACTCATAAAGAGGACAGAGCCAAATTCTTTTGGCTAAGGGGCAGGAGATACAACAGGGACAACAGGCTTGGGAAGTTACTGCTCCCACAGTTGGTGCAGGGAACACAGCTGGCAGCTGGATGTCCTCTGAGCCAGGGTATGGACTTGAGGTCCCACATCTGGGATCACCTGCCACCCTCTCATTGTAAAACTGAACAAGGCAGTGCCAGGCAGGCTGTGCTGTGAACTTCCAAGCAGCTGGAAGCATCCCTGTCCCACCAGGAATGAAGGTGGGGAGTGCTTAACCCACCCAGACCAACAAACCTTTGCTGGTGGCTGTGCTGAACACTCCCAGGAGTGAGGGGTGGGGATGGGAGGAGAGCTCAGATGGAAACTCCCCTCTCAAATATCCTTCTGCTTCGTCCATGGTGGCCAGCTTCAGCGGGCAGGGAACTCGGCTCCTGTGGAGGGGCAGAGAAACAACTCAGGCTGCTGTCTTCTCTGCTTTTGGGATGAAGAGACAACAGGGCAACCTCAATCCAACCCAATGGGACAAGCGTGACACCTCATGAGAGACAAAAATGATTGCCTGGGAAGGCCCAGAGAGGAGCTGGAGCTGGTTACGGCAAAGAGGGAACAGCCTGAGCCAAACTGAGAGCCTTGGGGTCCCCACTAAAAGCAACAAAGAAGGAATTCCAGCAAAAAACCAGGGATGGAGACACAAGGATGTGGCAGTGTCACCCTGAGGGGATTTGTCACTCACAGCAGGATGAAGCTGCTCAGCTCTTCAGTTCCCCACATGCCATCGTAGGTCACTGGGTGCTGTCCCTCCTTGTAAACCTTGATGGTGGGGAACTGGGTGACATTCTCCTGGGAGCAAAGGCCAGGCCAGTCCCAGCAGTTCACCCGGGACAGCAAAACCCCAGGAGTTCCTAGAGTGGAAAATAAATACAGGTGAATGATATGAAAAACTAAAAATAAGAATAAATTGGCTGGAAAACTGAGCTTTTTATTAGCTTGGTGGATATCATTGTCTGTATTTGTATTAATGCTGACAGAAATCTACCAAATCCAGCCCCAAATACACAATCCCTGTGAGTACAGCCCATCTCCTCTTGAAATCACTCACTCCCATGACATTCACATCTGGCTGGTAACTCCAAGTGACACCAGAAAATCCTGAGGCAACTGTCCAGGAGCTTCAAAGGCAGTAGGGAAAGGTACTGGAAATACCTTGGGAAGAAGGCCAAGAGAAAGAAATAATGCAGGCACTCAGTTACAGGAAAGAGGGAAGATAAAGCTTGGCATGGAGGAAGAGGATGCAGCCAAGACTTCTGCATTTATGAAGGTGATCAACAGTGAAAAATGTCTGTTCTGCCTCAAGCACAAAGCCAAATGCACATGGAGCAGCTCAGGGGATGTAGGAGAGATGTAATTCCACAGGCTGCTGGCATTCCTCCTATGCAATGCCCTCAGGCACAGGGTGGGATTCCTGGGGCTGTCCTGAGAGCCAGGAGTTGGGCTGGATGATCCTTGTGGATCCCTTCCAACTCAGCATTTGCTGTGATCCCACCCAAGCCACCAGCAGACACCTGCAGGACCTTAAGAAATGGGTCTTGCACGTAAGGCAGTGGGAAAGGAGGAGCACTTGGGAATTACAGAGCAGTCAGTCCAACTGTGGGTCCTGGGAAATGTCCTAAAGAGGCTTTCTATGGGTCTCACCAATGCAGTAAACTCAAGGGGTTGGTAAGAAGTGAAACAAATGAAAAGTTGGTTCCTTGTGTGCTCTCCATGAGCCCAAGATTTGTGCAGCTCCAGCAGTTCCTTCAGCAAAGAATCGTGGAATCACACAATGTTTGGGTGGGAAGGAACCTTAAATCCCATCTCATTCCACCCCCTGCCATGGGCAGGGACACCTCCCACTATCCCACGTTGTTCCAAGCCCTGTCCAACCTGGCCTGGGACACTTCCAGGGACCTTCCCAGCCTTCCTTTCATCTCCAGGCTGGGTGAAGCCCAACACACACTGCTGCTGCTGCTGCTGCTGCTGCTGGGCCATGGCTAAGCCTGACCTAAATCCTGACCAGCTGCACTCCCTCCCTCCCTCCCTCCCTCTGGCTTCCAGCCTCACCTGAGCTGCCTGAGGGGCCTGACCAAGGACACTGTGCAGCTGCCCATGCCCACGGCAGGAGAGCCCTATCTCAGAAATCTTCACTCCTGCCCTAAATTTCTTTGAACAGGACTCAACAGCTACATGGGAAAGATGGGATGAAACCTAGAGACAAGTACACACATGGAGGCAGACCATGGCAGAGCCCTTCAGAAACCAGGGCTGGGGCAGACGATGAGGATTTCTCAAGAGAAACCAGTCAAGCTCTCTTCTCTCCCTCTCCTGGGTTTTATTCTGACCACTGTTTTCATTAAAGGCTTGGCTGATGGAATAAAACACATCCAATGTGGTTTTGATCCCAAGCCCAGAGGGGCAGAAAGCAATTTGAAGGGCAAAGTGTAAGGACAGCAGCATTCCATGAGGAGAAGCAGGATGCAAAGGTACCACCAGTGCTGCAGAAAAGGGATGGACTCTCAACAGCATCTGCAGGCCATGGGAGCCAAATGATGTTCTCCTGTCCTGGTGGAAGCTCTGCAGAGCCCAGCAAGTCAGCCTGGGAAACACGTTTTTGGAAATGCTTCAGCAAATGAGAATCTGGAGCAGTTTGGAAGATTTCCCTCCTGAGGAAAAAACCCAAGCAAGTTTTGCCTGGAGACTGCCAGTAAGAGAGAAACAATAAAATCTCACAATCTGTCAGGGGTGCTCTGGAGGGGGCAGTGAGGTCACTGGTCACCAAACATGAGAACAAGCTCCTGAGAACTGAGCACAGCTGAATGTTGCACAAACTCTTGTTGCCCAGAGGAGCTGTGGACCCCCTAATCCCTGAAATTGTTCCAGGCCAGGTTGGACACTGGGGCTTGGAGCAGCCTGGGATAGTGGGAGGCATCCCTGCCCATGGCAGGGGTGGAATGAGATGATCTTTAAGGTCCCTCCCAACCCAAACCATTCTGGGATTCCATGAGTATTTTTGCAGATGGGTGAAGGCAGAGGTGACCTCAGCACGAATTCCTACCCCTTGTTCCTAAGTACTTGGCCTCCCACAGGACCACTTTCTGCAACCTTCATTTGAGGTTCTGCATTGCAGCTCACACGAGGAGTTTGCTGCTGTTCTGCCTTGTTTCAAACTCCAGAAAAAGCAGGAAGCAGCACCAGTGAAGGGCCTGCAAATCCACTCAGACAGGCAGGAATTGTCAAAACACTCCACGAGAGCAGAAATGATTTGTGTCATTCCCATTCTCCCTGAGAAGACCTCAGATTTACTTCACACCTCTGATCCATGAGAGCTGGTTCTCATCATCTCTTACCACATCATCTTGTGTCTTGCCCAACTCTGGAAAATAATTCCATGGAAATGGGGCTTTGATGTCCTGTTAAAATCGAGTTGTGAGGCTGTTTGAAGCTCCTTCAGATATGAATTACAATATTTGGGTATTAGCTCAGGGAATTTTCTGCCACATGCTCTGAAGGAGTCTGAAACACACCTGGTACAGGATGATCCCTCTCCCATCCCAACCTGCACCAGATCATTCCTGACTGAAGGAGCAGCACTTTCAGGAATTGAGTAACTCAGCAAGGGACTGTCCAGCCCTGTGGTCACTGCTGAGTGGGAAGAAAGGTGCAAGAGGAACACAAAATCCTGCTGTCCTGTGGTTTTAGCTGCTACTAAACCCAGCAACAGCAAGAACCTCTGTCCTAGAGGTCTTAGAAAACCAGGACAAGACAAATCATCAGTGTCACAGGGAACAAGAAAAATCAGGAACCCCTTGAACTTAAAATCATTTGAACTTATATATTTGGAAGGCAGGACTGGCATGGTGCTGGAGCGTGTCCAGGGAAGGGAACAGAGCTGGTGAAGGGGCTGGAGCACCAGGAGAGGCTGAGGGAGCTGGGAAAAGGGCTCAGCCTGGAGCAAAGGAGGCTCAGGGGGCCCTTGTGGCTCTGCACAACTCCCTGACAGGAGGGGCAGCCGGGGGGGTCGGGCTCTGCTCCCAGGGCACAGGGACAGGACAAGGGGAAACTGCCTCAGGCTGGGCCAGGGGAGGCTCAGGTTGGATATTGGGAAAATTCCTTCATAGAAAGGTTTGTCCAGCCCTGGCACAGATGCCCAGGGCAGTGGTGGAGTCCCCAGCCTTGGAGGGATTTAAAATCCATGTGGATGTGGCACTTGGGGACATGGGGCAGTGGTGGCCTTGGCAGTGCTGGGGGAACAGCTGGACTCGATGGTCTTGGAAGGCTTTTCCAACCTAAACAATTCCATGATTGTATTAAAAAAACAGCTCACTTGAAGAGCTGTTCCAAAGGCTACAACATGAAAGAGAAGTTATGTACACAGTGCTGCACTTCAAGAGGAAGAATCCCATACAGAATGGGAAACAACAATCCAGAAATAATCACACCATGAACCCCTAACTCCTCACTTCAGAGTTACACTCCATGGATATCCATTGCTAAATCATGCAGCTGATTTTCCTGCCTTTGAGCTACAACTGCAGCCCCTGACTTGGTCAAGAAGACCTCACAAGCACAGAGGAGGGAAGAATTTTTCATCACAATGTATTGCTCTTCTTAGATATTGATTTGGCAAAAAAGGCCAATGACACACCCAAGGAATGCTCAGCACTGTCTCACCTTCACATCCTCTGCTCTTAACCCCGTTTCCAAAAATTCCCATCTTGCAAAATCAAAGCAGAGGTGCAGCAGTGAGCTCCAGGGGGACTGGGATTGGGACATTCTTGCTCCAAGGGTAGAAAACGTGCTCAGCTCAGCAAGGCAGAGATGCTCCTCTCTCTCCCCTGCTAAATTGGATCTCTCAACAAACAGAAAACACTTGAGGGCTGTAAACTTCACTTGGTGAGGATCTGCTGAGCATCTGGTAGGGGATGACTCACGGGGTCATTCCAGTCTTCAGCCTCCTCCATTCCCTGTGTTTGATCACACATGGCCTATTCTCAGTGCCATTTTGCACAAAGAATTGGCATCAGGAGCAGGACCTGGTTCTGCAACTCCAAATGTGCCTCCAGCACGGGTGACTCACTCCTCAGACAGCTGCTGGTGGCTTCCCAGCCCTTGGGAAGGAAGCTCCACCCCAGAACAGGCAGGAATACCACACTGCTGGGGAGCTGAGAGTCCCCCAAGCCATACCCCACGTTTTATTCTCAGTCCTGCACAGCTTCCTGATCCAGCCATCACTGAGAGCCCAGGGAACAGCATCCCTTGAGGTTTTCCAGTTCCTCTGGTAGCTGGTTCTCCCAATTCCCCGAGGCTCCCTCAGCAGCAGGGAAAAAGGATCTCCAGATTCACCAGTGCAGCTGTTCTGAGTCTGCCCTGAGGTCACAGCACAGAAACCAGACTGGAGTCATTCCTCAGGGTCACATCTGGCCTGGGAGTCTTTGCAGGGACCTCAGTGATCCCAGAGGAAAGGCCCTGACCCCAGGCAGTTCATGATCTCTGTTGAGAATCTGTCTGTGGCTGCTTCCCTGCACCGAGATTGCTATCAAGTGATTCAGAACACACATGGTGAAATCCTGGCTGGGCAGAACCCACCAAGGGCTGGCCACTGGCTTGGGAAGAGACCAGGTTTTACCCACAGTGTGCTCCTTTAGCTGCTCTGGCTGCAGGGGAAGTCCAAAAGAAACCCCAAACCACCAACAACCCCAATATCTCTAACAACAACAACAACAACCTCTGCTGACTCTTCCTGTTTATTCCTGGGATTTCAGTCCAGATCAAAGCTGCTGGTGGCTTTCCCTTCATGCAAACCATGAAGGCAGAGCTGCTTTCCCCCAGCCCACAGCACTGCCTGCAGCATTCCCACGAGAGCTTCTTGTAAGCAACTCCCAGCTGCTTCCCAGAAAACTGTGGGGTCCTCTGCACACTCCATACACATCCCCACTGCTGAGTCCTGCTGGCACTGTGTTCCAGCACCAGGAAAAATGAGCCTTGATGGAGAACAAAAACCAGGAGAAGGCACCAGCCACCTCCAGAGGTGCTGGAACAGCTCTTGCCCAGATCCACGTGACTTCCCCACTGTGCTGCAGCGGGATGAAGCCACCTCAGTGTCCCCTGCAGCCAAGGGGAGAAAAAAGGCACCTCTGGAAGAGATTCAGCCCATGGGAGGATCCACAAACCAGAGTGGGATGGGGTTGAAGGCCTGAATGTGGGGCTTACACTGCTCAGACCCTCCTGAAGGATCCCCCCCTCCTGCCTTTGTTCCCAGATTCCCTGAGGTGCTGTCTCTAAGTGGTGCTGATTGTTCCCCATCACGGTGTTATTTCTGGAGTTCTGTGGTCACCAATTTTGTGAGAATTCCCACAAAACTGAGCCACTCTCCAGGCCCTGGAGGCACCACCACCGTGAACTCTCCCTTGGACACGTCCTGCCCGGTGGGTCTGGGCCTGCCCACACCTGTCTGTCCTGCTTTCCTCCAAACCCAGGGATAACCACAGCTCCTTTCCCAGCAGAGCTGAGGTGCCCTCCAGCACATTGATGTACAGGGCATCTCCTGGGCAGGACAGGGCCCTGAGGGGCACAAACAGTACCCTGTTCCCATGTTCCAGGCCACAGTTCCTGCTGTTTGCTCCTCTGTGTCACCCACTGCCACTGGGGCTCTGCCCCGGCCCTTCCCAACTCCCCCTCACGCAGTCACTGTGCCCACCAGCATCTCATGATGGGGTCACAGGGTGCTCTGGATTGGAATGGGCAGGGACACCTTCCACTATCCCAGGTTGCTCCAAGCTCCATCCAACCTGGCCTGGAACACTTCCAGGGATGGGACATTTAGAATCACAGAAACATGGAATTGTTTAGGCTGGAAAAGTTCTCTAAGACTGAGTCCACTCATTCCCCAGCACTGCCAAGGCCACCACTGCCCCATGTCCCCAAGTGCCACATCCACATGGATTTTAAATCCCTTCAGGAATGGGGACTCTACCACCACCCTGGGCAGCTGTGGAGGGCTGGATAAACCTTTCAGTGAAGAAATTTTCCCTGATATCCAAACTAAACCTCCCCTAGTGCAACTTGAGGCCATTTCCTCTTGTCCTGTTGCTTGTTCCCTGGGAGCAGAGACTCTGCAAAGATCCCTAAATAAGATACAAAGGAGTGTTCCTAAACAACCTGGTGTGGATATGAGTTTGAGGGGGGAAAATGAGTGTATTCCAGGTGAGGGAGGGAGGTACCATCAATGTCCTGGCTCCCAATGCCAGTGGGAGCAGGTGAAAGCCCTGAGCCCTGGGGTTCCTTACCCCTCAGGGGTCCCTTACCCCTCAGGTGAGCGGCCACCTCAGAGAAGGAGCGCAGCACTGCCAGGGACACAGCCTCCCCTGAAACACAGCAGAGGGGAAACACAGCCCTGAGGGACAGCCAGGTGACAGCCAGCCCCACCCTGCCCCCTGCCAATGCCACATTGTGAACCTCTGCATCTCCAGGTGCTTCAAATTCTGCCAGATTTGACATAAACAAGGAAAATTTAACTTCATGCTTCAGCAGGCAGCAACCAGATTGTCTAGGCCATCCCATGAGTCCATGCTACATTGATTTCCCCTCTTGTCCCACATTTTTTCCCTATAAAATGAAGGTTAAAAATCTCTGAACATTGATATCTGCTGTTACATGTCAGCGAGAAGAACTGATTCAATCTGATTGTTATCAGTGCCCATGGGGCACGATGTGGCACAGATTTATGGTTTAAACTTGTCTCCAGGATCATGGAAAGCTTGGGGAGCATCCCAAAGTTAGAGAAGGGCCAGCCAGGCCAGGTTTCATACTCACAGCTGGCATAAAACAGCACCACTGTCTGGGCAGCCCCCGGGAGGGAAGAGTGGAAGTTCTCCTCTGTCAGGACCAGGATCTGCTCCAGGGGCAGCTCCCTCTTCTTGTCCCTGGAAACTGCTTCCACCACCTGGTCATCCTGGATATCTGCAAGGGACCCACAGCTGAGCTCAGGGCAGGGGAACTGCAGCCCCCTGGGACACCCCAGCACGTGATTCTGTAATCCAGAAGCCCTGAGCAGAGCTGTGGGGTGAGTGACTGTGGCTGTGCCTCCTCTCCCCACACAAGGCACAGACAAACCCCCCCCAAACGCCCTAATCCCACCTCACACCAGCTCTGCCCTTGGACTGGAACACTTTTTTAAGCTCCTCTAGGATCCTGCCCCCCTTCTTTTTTTTAGAAAACACTCCCAATTTTGCATGGAGAATAAATAAATGCATTTTCAATTATGCATTGCAGGGACCAGAGTTTTGTCCCTGGAGGAGGCAAGTCTGGATCTGCTCTTACAAAAATGTGTCTCAAACCCTTCCAAAGGGATGGATCATTTTCAGATGCCTGTAGAGGACAGTGCTGGGTGCACTTTAACCCACCCAAGCCTTTGGGGCTGGTGCACCCAAGCACATCCCAGTCCCTTACACAGCAACTGCTCCTCTAACAGCTCTGATTTTTCTCCCTGGTGTTTCCCCTAACAATCAGACTTGTCTGTCATATTCCAGTGATCTCAGAGAAGGAAAGAGCCACTTTGTGGCCACCATGAAGTGACTGTGATGGTCTGCAAGTGTTCTCTAATGCTTTAACAGGTGTCTGATGCTGATTACACCTTCTGTCTGATGACAATCAGCTTTTCACTGATTAATTGCACACCTTGATTGTTATTCTCTTTCTCATCCTCATCTTCCTCCTCCTCCTCCTGCTCATCCTCCTGGATTTGTTTGACCTTGTTCTTATCTTCCACCAGGGTTAGAACTTCATCAGTGTCTTCCAAGACCAGGTATTGGATTGGCATTCCCTAAGGGAAACAATCAATCAGTGGGAGCACAACATCAGCCTCTGCTTATTCTGTCTGCAGAACAAACTCAAGGCTGATGGGGCAGCATCTCCCAGCTCCTTATTTTTGGGATATGTCACAGATCCCTGAAGCTGCCAAATGGGGGAATGTCTGGATTATGCTTTTTGGCCCAATTTCTCCTGTGCATGAGTTTTTTTCACTGCAGGCTGATGTTTCCTTGTGAGGAAGTGAATGTGGCCATGAGGGATCCTGTGGTGAAAGTGAGAACCAGCCCCACCTCCCAACAACTTAGCACAGATCCAGCACTGCAGGAAACATCCCAGTGACTAAGCAGGGAAGGAGAGAAGAGAGGTGGAAGGGCCACTTGAATGTGCCCTCATTAGAGGGGCCAGGCAGGGTCTGAGCAGCCCATCACATCCTGGGAAACCAGCACAAGAAATCCTTTATCTCGTGGAGCTCAGCCAGAAGAAATGTTCCCAAGTGTACAGGGACATCCAACCCATGGAAAGAAGGAAAAAGCAACACGAATTTCTCAGAAATGAGACCTTGTCAGCTTCAAACCAGTGCTGGCACCAGCCCAGACCATGGCACGGGAGAGAAAATGGAAAGTTGATCAGGAGCTGAGAGAAATGACAAAGTGCTGGCACCTCCCACGGGCTCCCAGAGCCACCCAAGGTGCCCATCTCTCAGCAGGCCATGGGAAGCCCCCAGGGGATGCTCAGGTCTGATCCTGCACCTCTGCAATCCCAGGGGTGACAGCTCAGGGAATCTGGGGCACCGTGTGTTCCCTGGCAGCTGCCAGCACCGAGTTCCATCCTGCCTCACAAGCTGGGTCAGGTCCCTCCAGAGTTTAACTCATCCTGATCAGCCTCACTGAACTCACACACACCCTGCCCCTGTCCCAGCTCACTGCCAGAGGCACTGGGTTACATCAGCTCAGCACAGACCTCTGCTTGTTTGCTCTTCATTTCCCTCTCCCATTTTTTCACACCTTTCCTGAGGCCTTCAGAAGGCCAAATCTTTGGAGAATTTGCACTCGGATGTAATTCACAACCTTGTGCTGACTTAAGGTGGAGTGGAGATGTCACTCTATGTTTTGAACCCAAAATAAACTCACTGTTTTCTCTTTCCCAGCAGGCACAATGGCTCTGTGGCAGTCCCAAATCATGGAATCATGGAAGGGACATTAAAACCCATCCAGTTCCACTTCCTGCCATGGGCAGGGATACCTTTCACTATCCCAGGGTGCTCCAAGCCCTGTCCAGCCTGGCCTGGAACACTTCCAGGAGTGGGAAATCCACAAATTCTCTGGATAACGTGTTGCACACACGTGTGGCAACTTGGGAAAGACACTTCCCCTTGAGCTTCAGAGAATGCAGTCAAATAATAACAGAGATGAGCAACACCCCACCACCCATCCAGAGCAGGGCAGTAAGAGTTGTCCAAAACAGAAATCCAGCATCCAACCTCATCTGGTGTCTTGAGGGCGACGTTTGACCGGTGCAGAACGTTCAGATCCACAAGGTCCCTTCCAAAACACGAAGTGAACGTTAGCTGGTGTGACATGGAAGGTCACCCCTCCTCTTTCTGCCCTTCAATCCATCAGTGTTAAGTTTCCTTTCCAAAAATCTCTCTTAATCTGACTATTTTTCCATCCCTAAGAAAGCAACAATTCCAAACTAATCTGATTCTGGACAAGTCCTTAAATGTGACACCCTGTCACAGGATCCAGCCTGGTTTTACTGCCTCTCATCCAACTCTAAGTCCACTGACTGTCATCCTGGTGCTGGGCTGACCCAGCTCAGAAACCCCACAAAAAGCAAGGAGAACCCCAAAACACCTGAGAGAAATACCTGGACAAAAGGGCAACTCCTGCTTTCCCCAAGAGCTGCCAGGCCACAAACTCTGCTGTCCTCCTGTCAGCCTCAAGGGTTTCCTTCTGGCTCAGGATGAACACCAGGGGCAGCCCGAGCTGCAAGTGGACAGTGGAGACCTTCTCGGGGTCCTCAGCAACCTCTGTCTGGAGAACACCCAGGGTTATGCTGCAGCACAGCTCCACAAGTTGAAGGTACCTCAGCTCTTCCCCAGCCACAGAAATGTTCAGGAAAAAGCTTCCAACCCCAACTCTAAAACACTCACGCAAGCAGAACCCACACAACCCCAGTTAAACTGTTCCAACATGTCATGAACTTCCCTGTTAAAAACCTGGGGTTTGTTTTGCGTGGGGTTTTTTGTGGCTGAGCAACTCCAGGTGTCAAATCTCCACTCATTTTTGTTTACCTGGCATCCATGCCCTGGGGCAGTTTGAAAATCCCAGCCACAACATGCAAGAGCTGGAATCCTTCCCTTCCTGCCTTGGACGTGCTGCTTCATGACAGCACTGAGGTGCTCGATGCTGTGCCTTCCCTCCATGGGCCTAACCCAGGAAAAAGGCTGAAGGAGGCACTTCCCAGCTCATCTCCTCATCCTTCTGGATGGGCAGGGATGAGGCTGTTTAAGCTCTCTGCCCCGTGGAAGGAGGAAATAGGAGAGAACCTCCTGTCCCTGGTGATCACCAAGGCGTGAAGGGCTGATCTCAAATTCCACTGAGCCGCCTGCAGGGAGCCTACAGGAGCAGCTGAGGACCTTGGGTTGGTCTAATTTGGAGGAAAGGTGGCTGAGGGATGACCCCATTGCTCTCCACAGCCTCCTGAGGGGATGTGGAGAGGAAAACCCTGATATCTCCAGCGTATCCAGGAATAGAATATGTAGAAATGGTCCAAAGCTGCACCAGGGGAGGTTTGGATAGAACATTAGGAAGGCTTCTTCACCAGGAGCACTGGAACAAGCTTCCTATCGAGTTGGGCAGTGCTTAAGAGTCATTTGGAAAATGCCCTCAATAATTTATTTAAGTTCTGGCACCCCTGAACTGGTGAGGCAGTTGTACCAGAGGATTCCTGTTCCTTGCCTGGAAGGGGCAGATTCCCATGCTCAGCCTTTCTCTCTGCTCTCACCTCCCTCATCCTCACACCCCTCCCACCCACGGCCCCGGCAGCTCCTCCTGCCCAGTCCTACCACCAAAGGAGCCCCCATGAGCTTGAGGTGCCTGTGGATGTTGAGCAGGGTCAGGGGCTGTCCCAGGGCTGTCCTCCTGCAGGGCTGGGCTGGGTCTGTGGCCCGCTGGCAGTGGCAGAACAGGAGCCAGGCAGAAGAGACATCGGGGTCATCTTGGCTGAGAGAGAGGAAACAAAACCCACCCTGAGCAGGGTTCCAAGTGCCCTGGCAGAAGGACCAGGTTTGCTGATGTGTTTGACAGATGATCCTCACATTCAGGGTTTGGCAGAGTTGTGGAACAGGCTGGGAGAGTTGGGATGTTCACCTGGAGAAGAGAAGGATCCAGGGAGGCCTCAGAACCCCCTCCAGGGCCTAAAGGGGCTCCAGGAGAGCTGGAGAGGGACTGGGGACATGGGATGGAGGGACAGGACAGAGGGAATGGCTTCCCACTGCCAGAGGGCAGGGTTAGATGGGATATTGGGAAGAAATTCTTCCCTGTGAGGGTAGTGAGGCCCTGGCACAGGGTGCCCAGAGCAGCTGTGGCTGCCCCTGGATCCCTGGAAATGTTCCAGGCCAGGGTGGACAGGGCTTGGAGCAGCCTGGGACAGTGGGAGGTGTCCCTGGTTAGCTGTGACACCATCACTGCTGTTGGCCCGTGGGTGACTTTGGGAAGTCACTTTCCTTTTCCAACACACCCATTCCCTACCCCTAAAACAGGGATCACCTTCCTTGGAGAGGGATTTAAGAGCTCTCTATGGAAGAGCAAAGTGCAGCATTAAGACCTCAAACCCCGCTGCCCCGGTTGGCTGGAAGCTGTTCCCGTGGGAGGAGCTCCCAGCATTTCTGCAGCTCGGGAGGTGGCGGCGCTGTTTTGAGGAGAATTGAGGCGATTCCCGTGCCATGACAACCGTGCCATCTAGCGGGAGCCGCAGCACACGGCCCCACATCCCCCACGGATGGGGCGGCACCTCGGGAAGGGCCGCCCTGGAGCCTGCCCTGCTGGCACCCCTGACAAAATCCCAGCTAAATCGTTATGGAAGTACTAACGTTGGAAAAGCCCTCCAGGATCACGGAGTCCAAATGTTCCCCCAGCACTGCCAAGGCCACCACTGACCCATGTCCCCACATGCCACATCCACATGTTTTTGATCACTTCCAGGGACGGAGACTTCACCATTGCCCTGGGCAGGTTGTTCTGACACACAACAACCCTTTGCATGAAGAAATTTTCCCTGATATCCAATCTAAACCTCCTCTGGCACAGCTTGAGTCCATTTCCCCTTGTCCTGTCCCTGTGCCCTGGGAGCAGAGCCCGACCCCCCCAGCTGCCCCCTCCTGTCAGGGAGTTGTGCAGAGCCACAAGGGCCCCCTGAGCCTCCTTTGCTCCAGGCTGAGCCCCTTTCCCAGCTCCCTCAGCAGCTCCTGGTGCTCCAGACCCTTCCCCAGCTCTGTTCCCTTCTCTGGATGCCCTCCAGTCCCTCAGTGTTTCTTGTCCTGAGGGCCCAGAATTAACACCAGGATTTGAGGTGTGGCCTCAGCAGTGTCCAGCACAGAGGACAATCTCTGCCCTGGGCCTGTGGCCACACCTTGGCTGGTACAAGCCAGGTGCCTTTGGATTTCCTGCTCACCTGGGCTCACTGCTGGCTGAGGATGCCACACCCTGTGTGATGTTCCTACTTCCTCCCTCACTTTCCTGACTGCAGGAGGTCACATGGAAGGATCTGCCATTCTAAAGCAGCTCCTCCTGTGTGAGAAGGGGGTGGCCAGTGGAGCCATGGGATGGGAATTCCCAAATCCATGAACAGTGCTACAGTTCTTGCCCTTGAACATCACAGCACAAGGTGGGAGTGGTTTAGGATTTTAACATCAACTCTCCCGAAAACCCATGGCTGAGGTTGGATCCATCAGCCATGGAAAGGAGACAGAGAGCTCTTCTCATGTGAAATCCCACCCAGTACAGCCTCAACCAGCAGCTTTTGGAAAACAGACCTGACTGCCCACCCTTGGCACAACACCCTAACGCCATGCCAGAGCTCATCTGGGAATCTGAGACACCAGGAGTGAGTCCAACAGTGCAGGGAAGCAGCTCTGCATGGTGGGGGTGTGTTTGGACAATACCTGGTGGCTTTCAGCAGTGCTGCCTCAGTTGTCAGGACAAACTGGTGGCTGGTGCCATAGACAAATGCTGCCTCCATCACAGCCCTGTGCTCTGCAAAGGGAAAGGCAAGGTGAACTCAGCTCTGGTCCCTCCACATCTCCTGCTCCATCCTTCCCAGGTGTAAATAGCAACTCCCAGGCTTTCAGAAACTCTCAGGACCATGTCACAGCTGTCTGAAGACACACTGTGAAGGGAAGTGAGCAGCTGGAGTTGGATCCCAATCCTGATCCCCAGCAAACAGGTGCTGTGTGAGAATCCATTCCGCTGCAGAGCCACAGATCTGCCCAGGGATTTATCCATTTTTAAGACAGCAACCACTGGCTTTCTTTCCTTCTCCGAGTCCTCTGAAGGTTTATGCTCCCAGCAAAACTTTTCTGGTGCAACTGATCCCTTTGGAAACAAAGCAAGACATGGAAGTAGAGATCTTGTGGCTGTGTGGCCCTTTCAGGTTTCCATTTGAAGGATTTTGGGTCAGAAACTCAGCTCCTGGATATTTCACCAAAAAAAGGCTGTGGGAAGAGAGCAAAGATGGGAAGCTGAGTGTCCATACCTGCTGTCCCAGTAGCTGGCACGTAGGCAAAGACCATGTTGGACTTCCCTTTCAACACATTTTCAGTGTTCTCAAAGTCTGCCACTGTTTCAACATATTTAACTTCATTAAAGAGCAGGGCACTGAGGGAGCAGAAAAAACCTCATTAGCAACTGGTTAAAGAGTAAATTTGCAGCCACACAACCATGATGGGAAAAACAGGGTAAAATTCCAGCTTCTTGCTGGCAGATTAAGGATTCACAGCCAAACAGAGGTGCCCAGGTGTGTTCTGGTCAGGGAAAAGCTTTAACAGGGTGAAACCTGGTTGAAGAGACAAGCAAAGCCAAACCTGCTTGGCTCAGAGCAGCCTCTGGAATACCTGGGGTTGGCATTTAGTGGGAACAGAAAGGAAAAGGGATTTCAGAGAGTGGGATGTGGTCTGGACTTACAACAAGACGTTGGCGACGATGGAGTTCACATCGAACAGGGCGTCGGTGGGGAACTCCCGGATCAGCCGCTGTCCCCTGGGGAGGGAACAGAGAGTCACCAGAGGAACTGAGAGAGATTGGATCACACCTGGAAAAGGGAGCCAAGGCAGGCACAGAAGGATAGGGATGACAATGGAGAAATGGCAGAACAATGCTGGAGATGCCTTTGGTCCGAGGTGCGAATGGTCCAAGCCCAGGTACCGTTGGTTCAGCGGGTTCCTGCTGCACTTGGGGAATGGTTGGACTTGATGATCTTAAAGGTCTTTGGAATGGTTGGAGTTGATGATCTTAAAAGTCTTTTCCAGCCTCAATGATTGTGTGATTTTAAGTCAAAGAGAACTGAGCTGATCTGTGGAGAAGCTCCCAGCTGACAACCCCTGGAAAGACCAAGGGCTGAACCTTCCCAGCCAGGGCAGAGGAATCACCCACACCAACAGGGAGAGCACCAAAAAGTGTTTCTTTCTAGGACCAGACCCAAAACCTCGTGGTCTGAGTGTAACTCTGGGGGTGGGAGGCCACAGGGACAGGAGAACACTGATGGAGGACTTCTCCCGTAGTTTCATTCCACAGCTCATCCCTCTGCTGCTCCAAGGAATGAGGGGCAGGGTGGGAGGTTTCACACTGAGGACAAAGCATCTCCTCTGTGTTGGAATTTTGGGGCTATCTTTTGCTAAACTGTGCCATCACTGCTGTCCTCATGGCTCCTCTCTTCCTCCACAGCCATCTCTGCTCACTGAGTGTTTCCTTCAAACATTTGCACTGGAACATAATCCCAGTGCAGGGTCCAGAAATCCCCCTCACCTGAACAGGAAAGCTTTCCTTAATGCATTTTCTTTTCCACAATATCTGGAGACATCCTCTTTGGGACAGTTCACCTGGACAGAAAATACATGGAATTACAGATTCAGCCCCACAATGACTACACACCTGCCCTACAGCTTTCTGCCATTCAAGAGTGTAAATCCAGCCTTTCCAAAGTTGCTGGGAGAGAAAATACACCAAAGTGGAGACCAGAGTTGGGCAGTGGAGTTTGTACTTCAGTTCTCCAGCTCAGCCTGCTGACTTGGGTCAGATGGGATCAAAAGACCCCATGATCTGCCCAGAATATTCAAAGTGACAGATCAGTGCTTGCTTATTGAACTTGGCCTGTAGCTGGAGGAAACAAAATAAATCCAAATATAAATATATAAGCACTTCTTAGAGTCTAATTACACTTGCCTGAATTTGTAATCCCCTCATGTGGATCTGCATAAAATTTCAGCTAAAAATTCCTTTGGTATGAAATATTTATTGCACTGAGCTGAAAAGAAGTGAATCAACCTCATCCATCATGGAACATGGACACTGGAACAGGCTGCCCAGAGAAGCTGTGGATTTTCCATCCCTGGAAGTGCCCAAGGCCAGGTTGGACAGGGCTTGGAGCAACCTGGGATAGTGGGAGGTGTCCCTGCCATGGCAGGGAGGTGGAATGAGATGAGCTTTAAGGTCCCTTTGAACCAAAGCTGTTCTGTGATTCCACAATTCTTGAAGAATCTGTGCTCATCCCTTCCCTGCTAAGCTTCTCTCAGCTCCTCCTCACCCCACCCCATCCAGCAGCTTCCCTGAGCCCCACTCACCTTCACCACGGAAATGCCGTAGTCCTGGAGGGCCTCGGCTGAGCTCTCAATCTGCTCCAAGAAGGGCTGGGCACCAGGAGAAACTGAAATACCAAAACAAAAAAAATCCTCTGGAAGTCCTCAGGGTGAGGAGCATCCTCCTGCCACACACTGAGGTGTGGGAGTTGTGCTTCAGTCCACACCAATATCTTGGAAAACCACACCTGGGGATCATGAGGAGGAGAAAAACAAAACCAAGGCCAAGGATCTCCTCCTAATCCATGTCAGCCTTTAGTTCTCCCTCATGAAAGGGATCCTCCTTTTTCTAGCAGGTATTATGGAAAAAAAAATCCAGCCTATTTGAGGGGACAATTCCTTAGGAATTTGGCTTTCTCCTCCACGGTACCTCCAGAAAATAATCCAGAAAATGAATGAAGATGTTTGAAGGACACAGCCAGGAAAGAACCCATGCCAAGAGGTCTCTGCCTGTCAGGAGCACTTGGAACTGTGCAAACACAGCTCTTCAAAACCCCTTTGAGTTTAAAAATCTCAAGAATTGCCTCTTCATCGAGGAGGGCCACGAGTTGATTAGAGGGATGGAGCACCTCTGCCAGAGCAAAGGCTGAGAGAATTGGAAAATGGAAGGCTCTGGGGTGAATTAATCACTGCCTTCCAGTGCCTGAAAGAGCCAACAAGAAAGATGAAGAAAGACTCTTTACATGGGATGGAGGGACAGGACACAGGGAATGGCTTCCCACTGCCAGAGGGCAGGGAGAGATGGGATATTGGGAAGGAATTCCTGGCTGTGAGGGTGGTGAGGCCCTGGCACAGGGTGCCCAGAGAAGCTGTGGCTGCCCCTGGATCCCTGGAAGTGTCCAAGGCCAGGCTGGACATTGGGGCTTGGAGCACCCTGGGACAGAGGGAGGGGTCCCTGCCCATGGCAGGGATGGAACTGGATGAGTTTTAAGGTCCTTCCAACCCAAACCATTCCATGATTCCGTGATTGTTCCACTCCCACCCGAGCCTTGCTGAGCCCCAGGCTGGTGTGAATCCACATGAAACACGTACCACTGGGGCTGAAAAAAGCCAGGGATGCTCTCCCAGCTTCCAAGCCACTGAAATAGTGCTGGGGGCTCAGCTCCTGCTGCAGGCCCGTGCTTCCAGTCCTCGGGATGGAGGAGGCACAAAAACTCAGGAAAACCAAGGAAGAAACCCATCTGTCCTTTTGGGCTGACATGGCTGCTCCCAGCTACAGGCACAGGAGAGTCACAACTGGAGGAAAAAATTTAAAAAAGAAATACATATATAATACATAAACACACACAAACAAACACATATCTGAGTGTTTCTCCGTTTTAGTCTCTTGTTACGTGACTATAACCTCCAGCTGTGGAAATTATTATTAACATGACACAAACATTTTGAGGAAATGATGAATTAGTCACTCGATCCACAGGTGACTCAGACAACTGCAAAGAGGACAGCAGAGGCCACTCTTCTGTCTGAGTGGCACCTTCAAGTGCCCAGACCCTCAGTGCTTTTAGTTTAGGGCTGGTTTTCTTCCCTCTTTTTTATTTCTTTTGAGTCAAACAAAAAATTCCACGCACAGGCAGCAAGCAGTGACAGCATCATCCACAAACCCCCGCCCAAACTGTCTCAATTCCTGCAGAAAAGCTTTGAGGATGCCAATAGAATTTATGTGGCCCTGAAAGGTGTTTGCAAAGGGATGGGACATGTTGAGGCTGCCAAAAATCAAATGGCCACTTGAGAGTCAAACAGGAGACCTCCTGTTTTAGTGCAGAATAGAAATGTGCATCTTCTGACACTTGTTTCTGGTCAGAGTGAGGAAGAATTTTGCAGGTATATTTATAAAGATTTTGTAGCTGAAGTCCTTAGCATGAGGATGTGGTGCTGGTGCTTCAGGAACACATGTTCCAAATTATTTTTTTTTATAGAATAACTGATTTCTTTCTTATATTTATAAGGATTTATGTAACTTAAATGGATGCTATTTTTATATATACTGCTGGGGTTTTTTTTCCTTTACTCTGTGATCAGGCATTCTATACAATGTAACCTTTAAAGGATTAATTAAAAAATCAGATTACCCTTGACCTAAAAAAGGTGTAGGAATAAGTCAGACGAGAATTCTGTAAAATCTTTTCTGCTCCTGGCTACTGATTTTGCCACTTCTTAGTAGCCACCTTGACCTTCCCAGAGAATACATCTAATAAGTGTGAATTTTCCTGAACAGACTGATTTTGCTGGAAAGTGTCCCTGTTCACAGGATGGAACAAAGATGGTCTTTAAGGTCCCTCCCAACCCAAACCAATCTGGAATTCTGTGATTCCACTGCTCACTTCAGGCCATGGCAGATGATGTGAGGAGGTTAAAGAGCCCTCAGGATGAGAATCCACCTTCTTCCCACTCCATTCCTTCCCAGCCTGCTCCCCAGGGATTGGTCTGTGCTGCTGGAGCGTGGCTGCTCCCTGGTCAACAAAGGGACAAAGCTGGAACTGAATCCATGCAGAATTTGCATCACGAGCTGCAGCTGCTTCCCTCAACAAACCCCTCTGTGTCCATGGCTGTCACTCCCTCCAACACCCTGCCAGAGCTGTCAGCTCCCCACGGCTGCTCTGGGATCAGCCCAAGCTCACACACTCCAAAAACAAGCAGGGAAAGAGCCTCTGCTGTGCTCCAGGAGTGAGGAGTCACTGACAGCCAGGCGCACTCAGCCTCCACAGGCTCCTTCTCCCAGAGCTGAGGGCTTTGGACCAGGCCTGAAGGCACAACAGAGCTGGAAACACATTAATTTTTTTCTTTTCATCTCAAAATCTCAAGTTGTCTCCTTTCCAGCTTTGGGCAGTGTCAGGCATTTCTGGTCCCGTGCCCTCCCATCTGTTCCCCTGGCTTACAGAGGGGACAGGGATCAGGCTGGGGGGGGTGATGTTTACTAAATGACAAACTTGGCTACAGCAGGATGGAAAAACAAACACAGTCCTGGCATGAGGGAACGAGCCCAGGTCAAATGGGAGAGCTGACTGTCAAGGAAGGAAGAGGAGCAGCCTCCAAGGACTCAAAGATGTCACAGGATTATACCTGGAGGGGAGGGTCAACAGTTTAAAACACGAGTCCAGTCTCCAGGGAGAGCTCAGAGCACCCTCCAGGGCCTAAAGGGACTCCAGGAGAGTTGGAGAGGGACTTAGGACAAGGGATGGAGGGACAGGACAAGGAGGAATGGCTTTAAATGGCAAGAGGGCAGGGTTAGATGGGATATTGGGAAGGAATTCCTGGCTGGGAGGGCAGAGAGGCCCTGGCACAGGGTGCCCAGAGAAGCTGTGGATGCCCCTGGATCCCTGGCAGTGTCCAAGGCCAGGTTGGACAGGAATTGGAGCAGCCTGGGACAGTGGAAGGTGTCCCATGGCAGGGGTTGGAATGAGATGGGTTTCCAAGATAAACCAGTCTGGGATCCAGTGAAAAACATGTGCTCACCCCTTCCCTACTCATGTTCTCTCACCCCATCACTGCATCCTGCCCAGCAGCTTCCCAGCAATCCAAACCTGAATATTCAGCTTTTAGGCCATTTCCTCCGCCACCTCTTTGCCATCAATGGAAAATTAACACCTGAGGGCTGGAAAAAGCCAGAGCCCTGTACCACTGACACTTGCAGGATTGCCAGAGATGTGTGAAAATACCATGGAGGTGTGAACCAGCTCTGTGTCACTGCTGGGAAATCTTCAGCCCATGGCCAAGGGACAGCCTAGCACAGCACTGAGGGAATGCCAGGCCTGGTTCATGATTCCACTGCCATGATTCCAAGACAGAGCCAGGCAAGGTGGTTCAGGTCACTGTAGGTGACCTCAAGTGAAACCAAATCCACCAGAGACACCCAGCACAAGCTCTTGTGGGGGCAGAAATTGCTTGTGCCACATCAGTTCTGCTTGGGAATCCTGCAGTGGAATCCAGGGGCTGGGATCACCTCTGATCCCAGCTGCTTTCCCTGACACTTCTCCTCACACAGATCTCAGCTGCCAAGATTTATCAGTGAGGAAGCTGAGCTTCCTCAGGGGAAGGTGTTGTGGGGTGGGATTTAAGAGTCACAAGACAAGAAGAGCCACTGTCCTACTGGAATTATGGACTGCAAAGCCAGCTGGAACCATCTCCATCATCCATGGGCTGCCCTGGATTCAGGAGAAACATCATCAGTCTGGACTTTAATGTCAGTGATGTAAAATCTATGCTTTATGTCTTGTCCAAATATCATCACAAAATCCCTGAATGATTTGGGTTGGAGGGACCTTAAAAACCAAAGTTTCAAAGTTTCAACCCTGGCATGGGCAGGGACAACTTTCACTGTTCCAGGATGTTCCAAGCTCATCCAGCCTGGCCTTGGACACGTCCAGGGATCCAGGGGCAGCCACAGCTTCTCTGGGAACCTGTGCCAGTGTCTCCCCAGAAATACCCTGCACTGCTGCTCCCTGTTCACTTCATCCCATTCCATCATCTCCCAGCCTGCAGAGGCCTCAGTTGCCAAGTTTGAATTTCCCAGGTAGATGCTCCTAAACCAGGAACATCCTGGTTGCTCCTGAACGGAGTCACTTCAAGCTCTCCTGTGCTGATGGACCCAGATCAGGCCTCTCTTTGCAGCAGGACATTCACCCCACGCCCAGCTGGCACAGATTTTTGGCAGAATTCTCACCTGTCTCCTGTGCCCTTCTGGCAGCACTTCACCAATGAGCTGCTCTTCCAAGTTTCCTGGCAGGGAGGACACAACCCAGACCCCAAATCCATGTGGAGCTGACTCAGTCCCTCAGCTACAGCAGGATGGACAGGCTGAAGCTCTCCCTGCAGCTCAACTGGATGTCCCAGCACAAATATCCCTCCTGCTGCTGCCCCAAAATGCAAGGCAGAGTGGAACATTGATGCCTCTTCCTGCATTTCTGTCCACACAAACAAGTTTCCTTTAGGTGATCCAGAGAAATGACAGAATCCTTAGGGCTGGAAAAGCCCTCTAAGATCATTGAGTCCAACCATTCCCCAAGGGGAAATGGCTTCCCACTGCCAAAGGGCAGGGATAGATGAGATATTGGGAAGGAATTCCTGGCTGGGAGAGTGGTGAGGCCCTGGCACAGGGTGCCCAGAGAAGCTGTGGCTGCCCCTGGATCCCTGGAAGTGTCCAAGGCCAGGCTGGACATTGGGGCTTGGAGCACCCTGGGACAGTGGAAGGTGTCCCTGGCACGGCAGGAGGTGGAACTGAGTTTTAAGGTCCCTTCCAACCCAACCCAGGATTCCTTGCCTGGAATTGTATTACTTCTCACATTTTTCACTACACACTTCCCTTCCCTGCTCCAGACTTTTCCTACACAGCCGACAAGTCAATTATCACAAACCCGTGATAATTATCACGGGTTCATTATCACCACCCAATTTGCTGGCACAGAGCTCAACCCAACTCCTTTCAGATTTTCCAAAGGCAAATTCTTGGACACAACTGATTTGAGTAGGGTGGAAGAGCTGCAATTTCCCAGCATTTGGAGCTGGAATAACGGTGAGATGCTTCTCCAGAGCTTTGGGATGAGCCTGCAATTATGGGACTGAAATAAATATGGCTCTTCTCACCCACTCCATCTCCCCTCTGCCTACAAGGACAGCTGTGGGAGCATCTTGAAGCACAGGGATCCTTCTCTGGGAAATATCCAAGTGCATCCCAGCCTGTTGCCCTGTGTGCTTTTCCTCACTGGATTTTTACAGTGATGCCTCTTATCCTGTCACTTCCAAGAGAGTTTCACTTTCATTCTCACTTCCAGGTCCAACTTCCCAGCAGCTGGGTCTCACTTGTTATCCAAGGCTGCAGGAGGGACATGCTGCAGCCTTTCCCTCTTCCCACACCAGGAGAGGAGGGCTTTGATTCCCATGCACAGCAGACAGCCCGCAGCATGGAATCACGGAATCCTTCAGGTTGGAAAAAACCTCTTAAGTCCATCGAGTCCAACCATTCCCCCAGCACTGCCAAGGCCACCACTCACCCGTGTCCCCAAGTGCCACATCCACATGGTTTGTGCACACTTCCAAGGATGATGAATCCACCGCTTCCCTGACAGCATCACCACACGCCGGAATCACCATCTGCTGGAATCACCACCTGCTAATTCCACAATTTCCCTGGTGGCACCAGCATCACCCCGCGCTGCTGCCCCATCCAGCCTGTCCTTGGGGACTCCCGGACCCCCTGGAGAGCAGCTGGCGCTGGATGCGAGCTCCGACACGGCTGAGGGCTGTCACCTACCGGGTGTCCCGACATTCCGGCCGGTATCCTCACCGCTCCTCCGCGGTGCTAGCACAGCGTCCCGGCTGTCCCTCGGGCCGGAGGCTCGGCCGCAGGGCTGGAAAAGCCGGGATGGTGGGGCTGTGCCAGCCGGGCGATGCGACCCCCGAGCCCAGCCAGGCCTCCCGGTATCCAGGGGCTCCACCCGGAGCCGAGCCCTGCTGGCAGCGCGGGTCCCCGCTGCGGTCCCCGAGCTGTCCCCGCACCCACAGGGGTGGCCGCCTGCACGGACAGACGGTGTGAGAGCCACAGCCGGGCATCCCCACACCGCCACACGCCCGGCCTGCGGCGGGGACGGTCCCGCACCCCGACTCTGCCTGCGGGACTGCCCAGATCCGCCCGGCTCCTCCGGGGGGCCCCTCAGCGCTCCCCTCTCTCACCCTTCTCATCCCTTCCTCCTCTGCCTCCGTCCTCTCCCTCCTTGCCCTCCCTCTCTCCCCGTCCCTCTCTCCGCTCTCACCCCGGCCGCCGCTCACGGACGGAGAACAGGATGGCGGGCCGGCGGCGCCGCCAACCCAAGAAGCAAAGTGGCGTCGCGGCG
>VZTJ01004385.1:755307-790506 GCA_013397795.1 Orthonyx spaldingii | reverse complement strand
GGGCGCGCCGCCCCCCGCCAATGGGCGCGGCGGGTGGGCGCGGCGGGGGGCGTGTCCGGAGGGCGGCCAATGGGGAGCGCGCGCCGCCGCCCCTCAAATCAGCGGGCTCCGGCGGCTGGCCCCGGCACGGAGTTGTTTGGCGGCGGGCGGCGGGCGGTGCAGCCGGGCGGGCGGGAGGAGGAGGAGGAGAGGAAGGAGAAGAAGGGGGAAGGGGGGGCTCCCCTTTGTTGCATGGGGGTGTCCAGCCGGGGCTGAGGGAAGGCAGGGAGGGGGTCGGTGCCTCCCGCTGCCCCATGGCCCTCGCTGAGGGGGCGGCCGTGCCCTACGCCGTGGAGCTGGGGCTCACCGTGCTCCACACGGCGCTCTACGCCGCGCTCTTCCTCTTCGCCTACCTGCAGCTCTGGCTGCTGCTCTACTACCGCGAGCGGCGGCTGAGTTACCACACGCTCTGCCTCTTCCTCTGCCTGCTCTGGGCTGCCCTCAGGACCACCCTGTTCTCCTTCTACCTGCAGAATTCCCTGCAGGCCCTCCGCCTCCAGCAGCCCTTCGCCCACTGGCTCCTGTACTGCCTGCCCGGCTGCCTCCTCTTCTCCAGCCTCTGCCTCCTCAACCTCTATTTCGCCGAGGTAAGTTTTGCCTTTGGGCGAAACCCCTCCGAAATTCCCTTTCCCAGACCTCCAGCCTGCGGGACAGCGGGGCTGGAAGCTCCTCTTCAGCCGCCTCTCCAAACTTGGAGCGCCCTGGAGCCGAGGCTGTGGGGTGGGATGGGATGTGAGTGCCCAGGTGAGGGTGGGAGGCAGTGCCGGGGCTCTGCCCTCGCTGGAGGCTTTGGGACAGGCTGTGTCCTGAATCCCGGCTTGGAGAGAAACACAGGGATATGCCCTGAATCCCGGCTTGGAGGGAGGCACAGGGATTGTGCCCTGAATCCAGCCCTCAGTGCGGACTTTGGGACAGGCTGGGGGGATGCGGGGACTGTGCCCTGAATCCAAGCCCCGGGGGGAGGCACAGGGATTGTGCCCTGAATCCAGCCTTGGGGAGAAGCACTGGGATTGTGCCCTGAATCCGAGCTTGGGGGGCGGGGGGGGGTTTGGGGGGGATGGGGTGAGCTAAAAGTGTGCCCGGAATCCCAGCATCAGGGGTTTGGGGTGCAGGGCTGTGCCCCGACTGCAGACCCCGGGCTGGGGGAGGGACGGGCACATGCCCTGAATTTGGGATTTGGGGATGCAGGGAGATGCCCCGTTCCCAGGTGGGGTTTTCCTCTTTGCAACCCAGAGCTGTGGGGAGGGGGGTGTTTGTGGGGGGGGGGCGTCACTTGAGGGAGTGTTTTGCATCTTTTTTTAATTGATTCCCCTTGTGCAAAGGGGACCAGAAAGTGGCAGCAGCAGGGGCTGCTCTGGCCTGGAGTGATGCCAACCATTACGTCACCAGCCAGAGCCTCTTCTGCTATTGTTGCTGCGCTCCCTCCTTCTCTCCATCGCTCCGCTGCGAGCCCGGCTTGTTGTTCCGCAGCTTGTCAGACAAAAAAACCCCGAGATCCCTCACACAACAGCCCGGGGCAGCCGAGGGGAGCCCCTTCCCAGCACCGGGATCGCTGCTGGGACAGTGCGGAGCCGCTTGTTATTGTCACCGAGCTGTGTCCCTGCTTTTCTGGGTTTCCCATCACTCGTGTGGTGATTTTTATCCTCCTTCCCGTAGTCCTTCCACTTGTCTTTATCTCCTAAAGCCCAGGCTCTCCCCTCCCCATCCTCCTCCTGAATATTTTGTTTCTGCTCCAGTTTCTCGTGAGCAGCCCTCTGCTCGCCTGCCTCCCGGTTCGCTGCCTATTTATGAAACAAGTCACCACTTTTTCCTTCCAGCTTTGTTGTTGTTGTTGGGATTCTTTGCTCTGCAGCTCTCAGCTGTTCCCCAGCCTCACAAAGGAATCGCTGGCACACAGCGAAATCGCTCCGTCGCTCCGATGTGTCACCCATGGGAGTTATGATTTCATTTTCCCCAGGACACCGATGTTCACATGACACTTGGAGCAGTGGGGTTGTTCAGCTGCTTGGGTTCTTTTCCCCCTCTTTTTTTCCCCCCCCAATAAACACCTGGAAGCTTGGGGGGTGAGCTGCCTGTTGCAGGAGCTGTTGGAGGTGTTGTTGATGGAATAACAAATGGTGCATAGGGTGCACAAATCCATCGTGTCTGCTCGAGGGAGCCTGACCTCCCAGTTGCTCCAGCCAGGAGGGGTTTGTGTCCCTTGAAAGGCAGGGATTCTGTGCTCTGCTCCACAGAGTGGCTGGATTTCTCTTTCCCTCTAGGTCACTGGATTTGACAGCAGATTTGCCTCTCTGCAGGCTTGTTTAAAGGTCCTCTTAAAGTAAATCCAAATAGATTCCCAGGCTTCTCCTCCTCCCACGGAATCTGTTTGTCAGTGTACTCTGCATATATCCCACTTCTTTCTCCTTGAAGACCTAGAGCCAAGGGAAATCCTGTCTGAGGAAATAAGAGCTCTGAATCTGGAGTGGGGAAGGATAAAGTGTCTTATGAAAATGGGTCTGCTCACTCAGCTCCAGGGAGGGCCTGACACTTCCCTGGCACAGCCAGGAGGGGTGTCCATCACTCTGTGGGGTTTTGGGGAGATCTCAGTGGTGAAGCTCCCGAAATTTGGAGAGAAAGGGCAGCTGGATGGGAAGCCTTTGGTGCTTCTCTGGCTCCCGTGATCTGGAGGTGCCTGGTGTGTTTACTGGCGTGAGTCCAGCAGAAGGTGCCCGTCCATTCCCAGTTTTTCAGGGCCACTTGGCAGCAGCCTGTGGAAGGGCCCTGGGCTTCTGCTGCCCTGGGGGTGGCACCCTGAGCCGAGATGGCCTCAAATAAAAGCAGGGGCTGCTGCTGTGCTGAGGGCCTGGCTCATTGTCCCTGGACACAGAGCCTCCTTTGTGGAGATGCTGGAGAAATGGCATCTGGGGAGGAAAATGGCCTGTGCTGTTATTTGAGCTGATCTTGCTTGATTCACGGAGCTCCTCAGGCCGTGTGGAAGCTGAGGATGGAATGGTGGTGGGGAAGAAGCTCCAGGACACAGATACCCGTGGAGAACTGGCATTACTTAACACTCCAGGCTGTTTGGGGGCTGAAATTCAAATTTGCTAAGCTGCCTGGTGTTCCTCCTTTCCGTGGGGACAGGCTGTCCTCTTCCTATCCCATCTTGGCCCCTGAGATTCCTGAGAGGATGCAGAGACCAGACAGGATGAGTGTGGGATGTGAATTTCTTTTTCACAGAATCCCAGAATGGGTTGGGTTGGAAGGGAACTTAAAGCTCATCCCATTCCACCCCCTGCCATGGGCAGGGACACCTTCCACTGTCCCAGGGTGTTCCAGCCTGTTCTGGAAGACTTCCAGAGATCCAGGGGCAGCCACAGCTTCTCTGGGCACCCTGTGCCAGGGCCTGCCCACCCTCACAGGGAAGAATTCCTTTCCAGTATCCCATCCATCCCTGCCCTTTGGCAGTGGGAAGCCATTCCCTGTGTCCTGTCATTCCATGCACTTGTCCCAAGTCCCTCTCCAGCTCTCTCGTATCCCTTGGGATACTTTCTCCACCTGGAACATCCAAAGGTGCAATACCTTTAGCTTGGGAGCATCTCCTCCTTTCTACTTCAGCTTGTCCCAGAATGAGTCCTTTCCTGGGAATCTGGAGTTCACAGGTCAGAATTCCTCAGATCCACTCCCAGTTTTGCCTCAGTGTTTCACATATCCAACCCAGGATGCTTCTTTGCCTTGCCTTTGGAATAGCTCCTGTGCTGCCAGCTGCATGAATAATGCCACCTTTCCCAAGAGTCTGCCACTTCCTGCTTTTCCCCAGGTCTTTGTCAGGACCAGGCTCCATGGAAATGGAAATCCATGGAGGGAGCTCAGTATATTGAACCTGGAGAAGAGGAGGCTAAGGGGGGGCCTTGTGGCTCTGCGCAACTCCCTGACAGGAGGGGGCAGACAGAGGGGGTCAGGATCTGCTCCCAGGGGATGAGGGACAAGAGGAAATGGCCTCAAGTTGCACCAGGAGAAGTTTAGATTGGCTATCAGGGAAAATTCCTTCATGGAAAGGTTTGTCAGGCATTGGAAGGAGCTGCCTGGGGAGGTTTGGAGTCCCCACCCCTGGAGGTGTCCAAGGAAGGACTGGAGGTGACACTCAGTGCCCTGAGCTGGTGACAAGGTGGGGCTTGGGCACAGCTTGGACCTGATGGTCTGGGAGGTCTTTTCCAACCTAAATGATTCTGTGCAATGCAGCCACAACAACCTCCATCTTAAGGACCTTCCTGAGCTCTTGGCACCTCTGGTTGTGCTGGGAATCAGCAGCTGGCCCAGGGATGGGTAAGGAATGCTGGCCTGGTGGCACTGACGGCGTGGCCAGCACCCTTCACTGTGTGGGTTTCTCTGAGTGCTCCCTCTGCTGAGATGGCATCAGCCCCTTCCACCCCTTCCTGCTCTAATTGCACGGGAGCAGACGGGCATGGAAAGAGCATCCAGCCTGGGAGATGTTTGTCTTTGCTGTCCTGGATCCTCCTGCCTCCTCAGGTGGAAAACTGGGAAAGTCTCCATCCCTCATTTCAGTCTTTCACCTTCCCTGTGCCTGGGAGGGACAGCTGGTGAGGGGTCACTGAAACTGCAAACTGCTCCATCCCATAGCTGGTGATTCCCACGTTTCCCAGAGGAACAGGTGGCCGTGCTGGGGACCAGCTATTCTAGGAAAGGAGGGAACAGGCAAAGTTGCAGCCTGTGTTCATGAAGGCATGGAATGATCTCAGTATTCATGTGAGGATGGTGAGAGATTCTCCTCAGGGATAGTTCCAGCTTTTCCTCTGGGGGTTGAAGGGGGATTTGCACAAGGTGTGATCCCAAAATAGCCTGTGCTGTGCTCCCGTTGTCTCGTGTGGTGACAGAGGGGATCTGGCTGGGGATGCTCCTGCACTGAGCTCTGTTGGGGCAGGGCATGCTTGTGTCTTGGACCTGCAGAGCCCAAACTTGTGCTGAGTTTGTGAAGCCAAAGAGAATTTGATTCCAGTGGACAATGACAAGTTCCTGGCCCTCTTGGCTCTTTCAGATCTGTTGAGAACAGCTTGGTTTGGGTACAGCCTAAGTTAGGGTTAAACTCCTGCCTTGTGCAGGTGCTGGGAGTGGCCCTTGGATTCATCTGTGGGATCTGGGATGTCACTTGTCTTCCCTTGGCAGCTGTGACACCTCCAGTGCACCTTCCAAGGGTGACTGTGTCTCTTGGACATACCCTCAGGGACTCCCTGTGATGTGAGGGAAATCACTTTTATGGAATAAATCCACTCATCACAAACCTAAAACCCTCTGGCATCATGGGGGGCTTTGGGGTCTGTAGCTCATCTCAACCTCACCTACTGGCTGACGTGGAGTGCTCGAGGGATCCCTGGCTCTGGAAAGGCACCTGAGTATTCCAGACTGCTGGAAAACACTTGCTTAGGAGGAAATGTTCCCAGTCCTGCTGCTCTGGGCTGCTCAGACCTCTGTTCCCTGTTTTCATGCTTGGCTTCTGGAGCTGGGCTCGGCTCAGGTTCAAAGGACCTGTTCAGTTTGCAAGGATTCAGTTTGCTCCCCAGAATTGCTGGGCTCGGCTCAGATCCGAAGGAACTGTTCAGTTTGCAGGGATTGCTGCTCACAGCTTGGCCTAAAGCACCTGCTGAAGCACAGGGGTCTGTGTTTTTCCTGTTTTTTCTGAAGGACAGGATTGTTCCCGAGCTCTCTGTGCTGGATTTTTCACAGCAGAACCCTCTGCCTCAGCTGTCCTTGGGCTCTGAGGGCAGCAGAGCCCCGTGCAGGAGGCTCAGAGCTTGTCTCAAGGCTAAGAACCCAGAGACACCCTGTGCAGGCTGCTGGTGGCACCTCCTGACCCAGTCCCTGGGAAGGAAGAGCAGCCTTCAGATAACTTATCAGCCTTAATAACCAAAACCACCGACACAGCGGTGTCTGTCCCCTTCCTGAAGTTGTAGGAATAACTATCCAGGGGCTAATAACAGTGTGAGGCTGGAGCTGTGGTCTCCCTCTGCTTTCCATGGCAGCGGGCCAAGCATGAGGCTCAAATTGCTGTTGCACTCTTCACCCTGACTCAGCTTTGTGTGCCTTAATCCCCGGGGCTGCAGGGGAGGGTTTGGGGAGAGTGTCCTGCCCAAAACAGCATCTTCCTGTGAGCCAGGGGCACTTCCCTCTCAGCTCTCAGCTGAGAACACAACATTCCCAGCTGGAACACAAGGCAGGGGCTCTGCAGTGCTGTTCAGAGGCCGAGGTTGCAGACAGCTCTTCTGGGAGTCCCAGATTGCTCAGATGCATTTCCAGGCTGCTGGAATGGGTGCTGAACCAGGAGTTTCCCAGCTGGATGTCACTGATGCCTGTTTTGACAGGGCAAGAGGAAACAGCCTCAAGTTGTGCCAGGGAGTGTTTAGACTGGATGTTAGGGAAAAAATTCTTCACTGGAAGGGTGGTCAGGCATTGGAACAGGCTCAGGGCAGTGGTGGAGTCCCCATCCCTGGAAGTGTTTAAAAAACCACGTGGATGTGGCGCTTCAGGGCATGGTTTAGAGGTGAATGTGGTGGTGCTGGATTCGTGGTTGGACTTGGTGACCTTGGAGGGCTTTTCCAACCTCAGTGATTCAGTGATTCCCTGACACTCCCAAAGTGCTTGAATGTCACCTACAGGCAAACAAAGGAGGATTCAGGGATATTTCTGGTTTGGAGTCACCACATGGCCCTTCCAAGGCCCAGTTTCCTGTAACTCAGATGAGTTTTAGGGCTCAGAGTGGATTGTGCCACACTCCTGGTACTTCTCTGGGCCGGGACAACGGGACAGAGAACATTCCTGAGACTTGGATTCCTCCCTCTGCTGAAGGACTGTGGCTCATTCCCCACTGAGTGCTGCTTGAGCTCAGCCTCAGGAAGAGGAGCCAGGCAGTGGAAGTGGCTCTTGGAAGAGAATCACTGAAGCTGTCCAATGTCCTTTGAAACGCTTGGAACCACTGCAGTGGCTCAGACAAGCCTCAGATCCTGAAATGTCTCTGGAAATCCCGTTGGCAGCAGCCTGGTTCCTGAAGCTCACGTGCCATTTCTTCCTCAGTGCTGACTTGGAAGTGGGAGCCAAGGAATCCCACCAGGAGAAAAGCTGACTAAGGATGCCTGGGAGGAGATGAGTGATCCTTCCCTGCAGCCAGCCTGGGAGCTGACAGGGAAGGCTCCTTGTGGGAGGAGGGAAACTCAACCTCCACACCTGTGCAGTGATCCCACAAGTACAGGAGGGAGTTCTCTGGATGTCTCTGCCTCTTCCCGAGTCCCTTCAAAGTCTCTGATCAGGATGTGAGCTTTGCCTGTGGCTGAATGTGACCCCAGCTCTGGGGTCCTTCCTGGTGGGGTCTGTACCTGGAGCTGGACACAACCCAGTTCCTGCCAAGGCTGTTTTCCTGACCAGTGTGAGCTCTGATTCCCTGTCCCTGTGCAGCAGGAATTCACATCTGAGCTGTGCCTTGGGAGTGTCTGCACCTCCCTCAACTGTCCCTACTTCCCTAATGTGGAAATCCAGCACGGCTGAGTGCCTAAAATAGCCCAGAACACTGGGAAAAGATGCATTTTGTAAGGACTTTAATGAATTTTAAGTGCTAAACTCCCTCCTTTTCTTGAAGTCTTTAAGGTGTGGTGTTAAAGTCCTTGTCACATATGGAGTGTTATGTTTATGGTTGTTGGGTACCTGTATTTGGGCTGGGCTTGTACAAGGAAAAAAGTACCAATCTTTTGGGTCCAGAGCAAGACTTGGTGCTAATAAATAATCCAGAGTCCTTGGAGATGTCCAGCTCTGGCTTCCCTCTTTCTCTTGACAAAGTTAAGAGGAAACTGTAGGCCATGTAAAGTAACCCTGTGCAAATCTTTCCTCCAGGTCATATTCAAAGTGAAATGTGCAGCTGAATTCAACAAGTACAAGTAAGTGCTGCTGTCCTGACCTTCCCTGCAAAGCTGCTCTGCTGGGAATGGGAGGCTCAGGCTCCAAAGGCTGAGCAGAGCTCAAATTCCACACCTGTGCTCCCACAAAGGAGCAGAGCTGTGCCTTGGAGCAGGACTGGGAGCTCCAGGGGTGCCAGGGGAGCTCAAACATCCCAGTTCCTTCCCCTGGATGAACTCTTTGGGTTGCTCTGAGCTGTCCCAGGCCAGCAAAGATCTGCAGAACAAGGCCTGAGCAGTGGGTGAGCCCCAGGTTTGTGCAGCCCAGGTGCTTCCCAGGGAAACCCAGAGTGGGAAATGCCAGCTCCAGTGGCTCTCCATGAAGGAGTTGCAGTGGTGGTGATGACTCATGGCTTATTGACTGGAGCTAATGCAGAGCTGGAGCAACACTTAAAATCTGCAAGATAAGAACCTGACTGTCAGAGGATGAGTCTTGTAACTCATGACTGCTTACGCTGCTCATGTGTTATGAGAGCAGCTCCAACAAATCTTCTGCAGCCTTGGGCTGCCAGTGCAACCCCTGAAATGTGCTGGAGTGCCTGAGCTTCCCAGCAGGCAGAGCCCTGGGAGTGTCTGTGAGACAGGAGGGAGGTGCAGAATGAGCCTGGCCTTGTCTCACTGACCGTTTTTTCCCCTCACCACCTCTCCAGGGTGCTGTTGTACCTGGGCTCCATCCTCACCAGCCTCCTGTTCCTGGTTGTGAATTTAACCTGTGCCATGCTGATCCACGGCGAGGTGCCGGAGCAGCAGCTCAGGTGGACGGTCCTGGCCCGTGCCCTGGTCAACGACAGCCTCTTCATCCTCTGTGCCATCTCCCTGGCCTGCTGCATGTGCAAACTGGGAAAGATGTCCTCAGCCAACGTCTACCTCGAGTCCAAGGTGGGTGAATGCCTTGGGAATTCCCACTGGGGCTGGGTGTGCTCACTCAGGGCAGTGCTGGCCCGGTGGCACCTGAGCTGCTCTTGCTCAAATTCTCCTTCCAGTGGGGAGGTGGCAGCTCTTGGGTTCCTCCCTCCACAGAGTGCACACTTCTGCTCTGAGAATGATGTTCCCTGCATGTTTTAGGGGAATATTTTGTCTGCAGCTTTGGCATAACAGATTTATGAGCTGCTCCTGCTTTTTAGGCACAGAAAATCCCAGGTTTGCCTTGAAGAGAGGGTTCTCTAAGAGCAGCAGGTGCAGTTTTTGCTGTGTATTTTACCTGTGACAGGTGTGTCATGACTCCCTGCAAAGGGGATGCCCCACAAATCCAGCTTTAGCTGGACTCTGCTTGGGCAGGATGAGATGTCCTGGATCAGATGAGCATCTGGGAATGGGAGGAGAAGTTGCTGTAGGTACTGCCCCAAAGCAGGACAGGGGAGGGTCTGGACACAGAGCTCTTTCCCAGCAGAAAAGAGTGGAAAAGCCACCAGCAGAGTGGCAGGAGGCTGCAGTCAGTGTGCACTGGAGTGCCTGGAAACATCTGGAGGGAAAAGCAGAGCACCTGAGCACAGCCAGCTGAAGCTGAGGCCTTTTGCCAGGAGATGTCTGGCTCCTTAAGCAGCAGAGGGATCCGTGGCTGCCCAGAATCCAGGCTGTGTGGGCTGGGACTGGTGTCCTACCCAGCTGTCCAGAGGCTGCAGGCTGCATCCAGACCTCCAGCGAGCCAGGAGCAGAGAACCTGCTCCCGTCCCTGCTGGGCTGGGCCTGGCATCCAGCTCTGGCTGGCTCTGGACACTCATTAACTCACCCAGAGCAGGAACTTCCTCTCCTTCCATGCCTGAGGCTGCCCCTGGGCTGAGCACAACGTGCTGCAGGGCAGCTCTCTGCTTGGATACTCACCCTGGCTGTGTGCTAAAGGTCTCTGCCTCCCTCCCCTGCCTGAGGGGCATCCCCTGATGTTGTGTGTGGGAAATTGCTGCAGAAATGTCACACAGATGCCCCAGAAGGTTGTCCTGCCCCCTGAACTCAAAGCCACGCAGTGAGGCTGGAGGCTGCTGCCTCCACACTGAAGGTGGGAAAGTTGGAGCCATAGGAAGGAGGCTGGAGTGCAGCCAGCTCCTGTCCTGTGGTCCTTGTGAGCTGGAGATTGGCTTCAGCAGCCTTGGTGCCTCATCATGCTGGCCTGAGCACCACGGGCTCAGCTTCCAGGGACAGCAGGAGGTGTTCTGGGCCTCGGGGCTGTCACTTGTCTGGTGGCACCTCTCTCCTGCTGACTCTGTCAAGGCACTGTCCTGAGCTCCAAATCTGGGGAAACAGAGCAGGGATGTGGAGCAGGCCAGTGAGATGAGCTTCCCCAGCAGGTTCTCTGTTAAACACAAAGGCAGCTCAGGTGCTGAGGGTGTTTGCCCCCTCACTGGCTTGGTGACTCCCAGCAGCCACTAAAGGGATTCATGGACGGATTTAACAAAACCTGGTTTGTCCCAGAATCCCAGAATGGCTTGGATTGGAAGGGATCTTCAGTCCCATCCAGTTCCAACCCCTCTGCCATGGGCAGGGACACCTTTAACTAGATCAGGTTGCTCCAAGCCCACTCCAGCCTGGCCTGAAACACTTGAGGGATCCAGGGGCAGCCACAGCTTCTCTGGGCACCCTGTGCCAGGGCCTCACCACCCTCAGAGGAAGGAATTTCTTCCCAATCTCCCATCTGTCCCTGCCCTCTGTCTGTTTGAAGCTGTTCCCTCTTGTCCTGTCCCTCCAGGCCCTTGTAGATGGTCTCTCTCCATCTTTCCTGGCAGCTCCTTCAGGTGCTGGGGTTCCAGCTCTGGGTCTTTCTGCCCATCCCAAACATTTGTGCTTCTTTCCCAGACAAACACCGTGAGCAGTGCTGGGGTGCTGAGCTGCTGAGAGTGCAAGGGCCGGGTGAACACCTCTGCTTCAGAGTCTGAAGGGGTGGAAATCTGAACTTGATTTTCCTGGTGGTGCTGGTTGTTGGCCTTGTGGAGATTCCCAGAGGAAGGCAGGGGGTGGAACAGCTTCTCCCTGGACCCCCAGTTTGGAGCTGACAAAGTCCTGCTGGTGACACTCCAGTGCCTCGGATCCTTCCCTGCTCCCAGGCAGCTCTGCCTGTGTGGCTCCTGCAATAAACTCATCACATGAGAAAGCTCTTACCCAGCTCTGAATATTTTAGCAACAACATACAAATGTTCTGGGTCATTCCTGCCTGCACAGCTGCTCATGCATTTAAGGGAACGGGGAAGAACATCACAGCTCTGTATTAAAACTCCTTTTATTTCTTCCTATCCTAGGGAACATCTGTCTGCCAGGCTATTCTGGTGGGATCTGTAGTGGCCCTTCTGTATTCCTCAAGGGCTTGCTATAACCTGGTAGCTGTGGCCATATCTCCAGACAATGTTCCTGGTCCTTTTAACTATGGCTGGGACAACCTTTCAGACAAGGTGAGTGTCTGTGACCTCCCATGCAGAGGCAGTGCAGTGAAATGCAGTCACTCCTTGTCCTGTGAGGGTGAAGAGGGGGCTCTGGGGGGTGTCTGGGTAGCTGAACCCCCCCCACATGAGCTGCCTTTCTGCTCTGCTTGCTCTTTCGAGTCTTCCTCTCCCCAGCCACTTCTTCAGGAAGGATTCCCTGTTGTGCCCTTCCCTTTCAGCCTGCCAGCTCTTCTTCTGAGGGAGAGGAGGGACAGCTCAACTAGAGCAGAACAGCAATGCTTAATCGGGCATGGCTGTGTGTGAGGGAGAGTCACTGGTGTCAGAGCGAGCTCCCAGTGCCCTGGTAGCACACTCTGAGCAGAGCCAGCTCGCCCAAACCAGCAGCAGCAGCCAGGTGAAGGTCACTGTGCTGCTTTGGGGACTCCTGCCCCTGAAGGGTTTCTCTGCACTCCCATTTCCAGCTTTTGGGAGCTCTGTGTGTGGCTGGGATGCCACAGAGCCCTCTGCCTTGTGCCCACAGGTGCACGTGGAGGTGAGCAGCGAGGAGTACGTGGTGTTTGGAGTGGTGCTGTTCCTCTGGGAGCTGGTGCCAACCACCTTCGTGGTGCTGTTCTTCCGCGCTCAGAGACTCAGCCAGAACCTGGTAGGCCTCAGTGAGTCCCCCTGTGCAGGGAGGAGCCCCTGGGGTGACTGTTGGGAATGTTTTGCTTCTGGCCTGACTCCTTTCTCCTTGGCAGACTCCAGCAGGGATGGTCAACAGCTACAGCTACAGCTCCAGGGCCTATTTCTTCGACAATCCGAGGCGCTACGACAGCGATGATGACTTGTCACGGCTCGGGGCCAGGGAAGGAGGGTAAGTAAAGGTTGTGGTGCTGCTCTGCTGCCCTCTGGGGAAGCAACAGAGCTCCTGGCTTCTGCTCCTAGGAAAAATTTTGATGGTGGATGGGGCAGGGAGGCTCTGACAGAGCTTTTGTTCCCTTCTGCAGCTCACAAGGAGCTGTTTTCATTGGGCAGGAGTGCCCAGCTCAGAGAGGTGGATGTGGATGGTGCTCACAAGTCGTGATTGCAGACAGGAAACCTCATCCAGGAGGGCTGGGACCCATTTCAGAGGGCTCTTAAATGATCTCCAGAGGGGTTTCTCTGCTGGGAAGTGAGCTGGTGAAGTCCTGGGAGGGAGCTGGGACAAAGCTCTGCAGGAACCTCTGGGATGGGGGAGAATGGTCAGGAATCCCCAGGAAAACTGTACAGGGCATCCTGGCAGCCCTGTCACCCGGAATCATGGAATGGTTTGGCCTGGAAGAGACCTTAAAGGCCATCTTGTTCCACCCCCTGGGCAAGGACACCTTCCACTGGACCAGGTTGCTCCAATCCCTGTCCAGCCTGGCTGGGAACACTTCACTTCCTTTCCACTTCACTTCCAAGTCCCTCACTTGCTGCCCAGGGGTGTAGTGAGCTGTTCAGAGGTGGGGCCTGGTGCTCTTCTCCTTGTCCCCGTTTCATCAAAGCCAAGTTCCTTGGAGCTATTGTGCCTTCACACTTCGACACCCTGAGCAGTGCTGGGAGCACAAGTCTGGAGGAGCCAAATCATTCATCCCTGAGAGCCCATGCCTGGTTTTTTTCTGTCTCTCCTGCAGCTTGGCCACCCCTGAGTCTGTTCTTTTCTGTCTCTCCTGCAGCTTGGCCACCCCTCAGTGCTTGGGCTGCTACGGCTCCCTGGCCGGCACGGACGGTGGCAGCGCCGCGGACAGCGCGCCCTTGCTCTGCGCCGCCGGCGGCTCGGAGACCAACCCCCACCACCACCACAGCTCCCACCCTGCCCCGCAGAACTGAGGAGGCTCCCCCTCTTCCCAGGGTGGCCCTCGTGTATAGGATTGTAACCTGGTCCTCCTCTTTTCCTCCTCTCCCCCGAAGCATCTAACTCATGACACAAACATTCCACTCCCTGCCGCAGCTGCGCGCGGGACTGAGCCCAGGGCTGCAGGCAGTAGAGTCAGAGAACTGTGACTTTAAGGTACCATGTAGCAAAGTGAAGCTGAACTCTCTGGAAGCTTTTTTTTTTTTTTTTTTTTCCTCGGTCTGGTCTTCAAGATGTTGGCAGCTAAATGCACCAGAGCTTCCTCACTAGAAAAGAAACATCAAATGCATATTTGCACTTTTATCTGCACACTTGGAAGGAACGAATCTCGCTCGGGCTGTGCTTGGCCTGAGACTGTTCTAGTTACTCTTTTAATTGCACATCCAGAGCTGGGAGAGGCACTGTCTTCCTGCAAAGACGTGTTCCCTGAAGGACTCTGCATCCTGCCTCCCTGGGAGCGGGGAGCTCTGGCCGGGCAGGGCGCTGGATGCTCGAGTTTACTGTGCCATATTCCCACCTGGCGGGGCTGGGTGAGGCCTCGGGGCTGGGGTGGGTCTTGCTCTGCCTGCTGGTCCCACCTGGCTGCTGACCTGTCCTACCTGGTCCTGTGGCTCACAGCTGAGTGAGGCCTTGTGACTACCAGAGGGACAGGGCTGGCTTTTCCCTGCAGGGAGAGGCTGGAGCTGGCTCAGCAGGAGTGTGTGTGCAGGAACGTGTGTGAATCCAGGGCTGCTGCACCCCCTGGGTGCCAGGAGCAGCCCTGCTCCCCCTCCTCGCTGCCCACAGTGGGGCTCCCCTCGTCCCCCTCAGTATTAAATTGCATTTAGCAGATAACCAAGAGTTTTAACCTGAAGTGAATGTGAACTGCTGGGTCCCCACGGAGCTGCAGGGGGTGTGTGGCTGCCTGTGGAACGTTGCTGTTGCAGAGGGAAGGGGCAGAAACCACAGGGGTCTGAGCCCTGGGCTCCTTGCTCTGCCCTCCCCGTGGACCTGGGGCTCTCCCAGTGCCCCCAGGGCTGTGGAGTGCTGGGCCAGGCTGGGAGAGGCCCCTGTGTCTTTCCTTAACCAAAATAGCCAAATTTGACCTGGCCTGGGCTCTCGGAGATGAGGCCTGGTGTTATTCCTGGCTCGTCCCTGAGCCAGCTGTGGGGATGAGCTTTGCATGGAGGCGCTGGTGCAGGGAGGGAGCTGCTCTGGCCGTGGGCCAGTCCACCCTGGGACTGCTTTTAACCTGCCTCGTGCTGCTCCAGCCCCAGCGTGGCACTGGGGAACAGGGAATGCTGTGGTGGCACCCCGGGGCAGCCTCAGTGAGGAGAGAAACCCCAGCCCTGGGGCAGCCCTGGCCTCCCCTCACCCCTGGGGCTTTGCTGAGCTCGGTGTCACTCGTCTCACTGCGACCCCCCTGTCCCTGTGCGTGGCCTGTGCTCCCCCTGCTCACCTCCTGCACTCGTGCTGGCCCAAAAACGCAGCAAGTCCTGCTTCTCTTTTGGAGAAGGCGAAGATGGCAACTCTCAGCACATCCCTCGCTCGAGTCCCTGCCCCAGAGCTCCGCCCCGGCTGCTCCCCTGTCTCCTGGCAGGAACAGGCTCCATCTCAATCCCTGCTTGGCTTATGGCAAAGCTGGTGAAGGGCCAGGCACTGTCACCCTTCCTCCTGCTCCCATAAGTCTCCAAAGACAGTAAGTGACACTCGTGGCCCCTGTTCTTGCTTAAATTCCAAAGCACTAGGAGCACTTTAAGTTTTTCTCTGGAGGGAAAGGAGTGTAGTGCAAAAAAAAAAAAAAAAAATTAAAAAAAACCTACAAAATCCAAGGGCTACAGGCTCGTTGTTCCTATTGCACTGAAGCACACACCCACACTACGATCTTCCTGGATTTGGGATGGCAGGTCAGGGCAGTGAGCCTCGTTGCTGATGGACCCCTGAGCGACTGGCCAAGCGTTTGGGTTTTACTCCTTTGTCCGCTGGGTTCCGAACTGACCGCTCCTCCCGGCGCCGGTCCCGTGTTTTACTGAAGTAATTTATAGCTGAGAAGTTACAATGACTTTTTTAATGCATAGTTGCCTTTCATTAAACTTTCTTTTGGGTTTGTTTTGTTTGGTTTTTTTGTTTGTTTGGTTGGTTTTTTTTGGTATGGTTTAACAGTGTGGCCAATGAATGTACCTATTTGTTCTTCACTAAACTGTAACCAAGCACTACTCTGTTGAAATAAATAAAAATTAAAAACAAAAAAAGGAACTTTCTGTGCTGGGATGGCTCCCAAGGTGACCCAGCCAGCTCCAGGTGTGGCCCTGTGGTCCCCTGTGCCCTGCCAGGACCTGGCACATCCGATTGCTCTGCTGCCAGCGGGCTGGGAGCTCAGTGGGACAGGCTCTGAGGGCGGAGCTGGGGCTGGCACAGAGCGTTTTATCCTCTGATGTTCCTCTGGCTGCTGCCCCGAGGGATGCTCTGTCCTGAGGGAACGGCTGGAGCTGTGCCAGGGAGGTTCAGGTTGGATTTCAGGGAAAGGTTCTTCCCCCAGAGGGTGCTGGGCACTGCCCAGGCTCCCCAGGGAATGGGCACGGCCCCGAGGCTGCCAGAGCTCCAGGAGTGTTTGGACAGCGCTCCAGGGATGCACAGGGGGGAGTGTTGGGGGTCTGGGCAGGGACAGGGGCTCCATTCCATGATCCCTGTGGGTCCCTCCCAGCTCAGGATATTCCATGATCCCATCTCTCCATCCTGTGAGGTACAATGTGCTCCAACCAGCTCCCAGGGCTGCTCAGGAGGCACATCTGGCCAGGGGCTGTGCCTTGTCCTTGCCCAAGACTGGATCCCCAAAGCCCCAGCAGCCTGGAGGAGCTGAAAGCCCTGGATCCAGACCTGGAGCTTCCTTGCCCGGCTTTATCCACATCCCCACGGCCTCTGCTGGAGCACACGCTGCCTCTTCCCGCTCTTCCCACATTTCAGGGTGGAAAGCAGAGGGGTTTTCACATGGATCCAGGCTCGGGGATTCTGTTTCCCAGCAGCACTGCCCACACCCGAGCCTGTGGTGGCACTGGAACTTGGATGGAGCAGTCAGGGCTGGCTCCATCCCTGGGGGACCCCGCTGGGAGCAGGAACAGGGGGTCTCTCCCTGATGGCTGTGGGGGATCCAGGACGGACCCTCTGCCCTCTCCCAGCAGCTCTGTCCCACTGCTCGTCCTTGGAGCAGCAGAATTCCCCTCATTCCCCCGTGCCCGCACATCCTTTCCCATTTTAGCCCTGCCTCCAGGGAGCAGATCCCAAAAGAGGCCAAACCCAACTGGCAAAGGCCGGGAGCAGGCCGGGATTGGGGTCCTGGCAGCTGCTGCTGCCCCAGGGACAGTGGGGCACAGCTGAGGGAGGGTTCTGCTCTCCCTGAGTGAGGAATGGCAGCCTCCAGGTGCCACGGGGGAAGCAGCGGGGTTCCTCCAGCGTGATCCTTCTGGGGGCATCTTCCCAAGCCTTCAGTGGGTGCCGGGACCACCAGGAACTGCCTGTTCCCACACGAGGAATTCACCTCGGGACAGCAGCAGCTCCTGCAATCCCCTGAAGCTGTTTTTTTATGCAGCAGGAGGTTGGTGCAGGCACCCTGTGAGAGAGGGGCTGGTTGGAAGCATGGAGCAGACAAGGAATTTCCCCCAAATTTATTCAATGGCATGGTTCTTGCCCTGCCTCCAGCTTCTGAAGGCAAAGCTATGGGTCTGATGCATCCAAATATTTCAAAGAGTTATTCCAAATGATCTTCCAATATATAAAATAAAATTTACATATAGTTCCCACTTTTATACAAAAAAAAAAAAAATAGCTTTTTTCTTTTTTTTTTTTCCTCCTTGTACAAAATATCTCCTCAGCAGGTTACAGACAATCAGCTGGGAACAGGAGGCCCAGCAAGAGGTTTCCATGGTTTAAGTTGGAGTGTGATGGAATCCTGGTGTTTGTCCACAAGTCTCTCTTTCTCCACTGAATTCACCGCATGTTTTGTAAGAGATTCCTAAAGTTTTCCAGTTCTTTCACGCTGGTTGAAACCCTGTGTGCAAGGAAAGCAAAAGGGAAACGTTACAGCAACATCCATGTGGTGAATTATTTAAAATCCAGGAGAAAGGGGCTGCATCAAGCAAAGCTTCAAGCAGCTCCTGGGAAGAGAGGATTTGGAATTCCAAAAATTAGGTTGAGGTTACAACCAGGCCCTTCACTAATTCCTCTGCCTCTTTTCAAAGCAAACCCTGGGAATCACAGTGGAACAGGATGTTAAGGAACTCATCCTTGGAAAAACCTGTTTGCCAGAAACTCCTGGTCTCTCAACATCACAGAGAGCTCATGTATAACCAGAGTGTCCTGAAATCCCCTCCTAAAGGCCTTGTTATCCTCCTTTTCTGCAAAAAACTCTTCACCCAGCTCTCCTCAGGGGCTGGATTGTTAAATGCAATCATGGCAAACAGATTTGGGAATGAACTGGTGGAAAGGAACAACCTGAAGGAGAGGCCTGAGGAAAGCAGGACAATGTGTCCCAAGGACACAGTCACACAGTCCCTTAAAAATGATGAAATTCTTTGTATCTTAACACAAATACTTCCTTGAATTCCTTACAGGAATGTCGAGTATAAAGAATATTTTAAATTATTGCAACTGTTGCACTCCATACCAACAACACCTGGTATCAGACTATGACAAGAGCACGAGTCCCCACCAAAACTGCTGAGAGCTGACTGAAATTAGAGCTGAAAGTGGATGTAACACAGCAGCCTGTGCAAAAGCAGAGGGGAAAGTCTCAAACTCACCTTCCAAAGGCATTAAATAAGGCCACAATTTCTTGTCTGGTCAGCTGGAATCCATAGGAAGGGCCGCTCTCGGGAATCTTCTCGATGAGGTTCTCTGAGAAGAGGATCTTCAGCGCTGTGCCCAAGCCCTGTGTCTGTGCAGGGAGCAAACAGGATCATGGATCAGCAGCACTCCAACCTCCCTCCACCTGGGCAACATCATCTGAGCAGGGCAAGAGGATTTCACTCAACCCAGGCTCTGCACCCCCTCCCCTCTCTTGGGTCATCCCAGATTCCAGCTGGAATCAGCTTCCTGCTGCCTGCACAGGTCAGGAATCCAGCAGCCCTGAGCTGTACCCTGGAGCTGACTGGGATCCACAGCACTCCCATCCCAGACAAATCTCACCTGCAACTTCCCCCACAGCCGGCACTTGAAGCAGCCAACACAGTCCATGATCTTGGAAATATTCTTAAAGTGCAGCCTAAATTCCTCCTGGGGGAAAAGACATTCATGTTGGTCGTGGTTGTGCACTAATTAGGGCTCCTTCCAGGTATTAATCCAAATTAATCCTGGAATTCAGTGGGCCTGAGGCAGGGAAAAGGGTCCTTGGCAGAAATTACCTTCAGTTTAGCAGCTTCCTTTTTATTCCCTGCAAAGAAGGAGTTTTCATCGAAATGCAGTGGGAAAGACCTGGAAGGGAATGAAGAGAGTTTGATTTCTGCCCAGGCTGGTTGTATGGCTGCAGTCAGGGGTGGGGATAAACACAGGTGGGAGCCACTGGACATCTCCAGAGGTGTTTCAATCTGACATCCAACCCCAAGGAGAGCAATGAGGTGGGTTAAGGTCCCTTTCAACCCAAACCACTCTGGGATTCTATTATCTCCTCCAATTTGAGCTGGCATCTCACCTCGGAGACATTTTCAGCAATTGCTCGATGGTTTTAAAGCACTTTCAGTCTGTTTTCTGACAGAAGCACAGGAGGGTGACAAGATAAATCACACATGGATCACTTCAGGAGACACTCTTTTGTGTCTGGTCCCAATATCTTCCATTCTCTTTACTCCAAACTCCATCCAACAGCCCAAACCTCTGCTACCAAGATATTTAGGATGTTTTTCTAGTCACAAACACGAAGCCAGGCCTGGTATCCCACAGATGAGTCACCCAGGTAGCCAATTTTAGGGCTGACACGTAGGCAGTTATTAAATTCAATTCTGCTAAATCCAAAAGGCAGCCGGGGCTATTAAACTGTGGGACTAATTACCCAAATCCTGCAATTTGCATACAGATATTAATGTGTTCCCAGCAAAACTACACTGCTGGTGCTATGTCCCTGCTCATAGCAAGGGGGCTGGACTAGATGACCTCAAAAAGGTCTTTTCCAACCCAAACCATTCCATGTTTTTATGATTCTACTGCACAAATCACTCCAGGAAGGAACCCAGACCCTGCCTTTCTAGGAGCTTTACGTGGCAGGTTAAGCACACTCAGAGATGCTGCCAGAGCCACTGTCCCCAGGTACTGAGTGCAATTACTTGGCCAGATGGAGAATTTCCAGCAGCAGGTGCTTCACTTCTGCATCCTGGCTTTCATTCCCGGTGTACAGCTGGAAACCCGGGCGCTCAAAGAAGGGCAGCACTTTGGAGAGGGCCCTCAGCTCGATCAGGTACAGAAAATAGAGGTTCTTGAGTCTCCTGGGCCCTTCCCCTCTGGTGAGGACTTCATCAAACCTCTGCTGGAACTCCGTCACGTTGGGGCCCCATTTCTTCTCCGACCACGTATCTGAGACAGAAAAAACCCCGAAGGTGTGAGGGGGAGGGGTTTGGTTCTGGGTCATCTCCTCCCTCCAGGGAAACGCTGAAATGTGAGCCCAGCCAGGGAGATCCCAGCTTTTCCCAGTCACTGACCCAGAACCATGGAATCATCAGGGCTGGAAAACACCTCCAAGATCATTGAGCCCAACCTCTGAGTGCCACATCCAGTTGTCCCTTGAACCCTCAGGGATGGTGGTGATTCCACCACTTCCCTGGGAAGCCCCTTCCAGTGCCTGAAAACCCTTCCAGTGAAGGAATTTTGCCTGGAAATTGTTCAAGGGGGGCATGGTTTTAACTCAACTCAACCCCCAGCAAACACAGAACTCCTGCAGACTTTTCTCAGGTCATTCCTGAGTCTTCCTAATGAACAGGGACACCTTAGGAGAATTCCTGGTGATGTGGAAAAGCAGGAGAACAAAAGCAGCCAAGGAGCAGAGGAGACCGGCCTCTATTTTCCATTTGCAAGCCCACAAAGAATATTTCTGTTGCTCATCGTACCATGTACTTATGATTATTACATAAAATATGTAGTGGAAGATGTAAAAGTCATACCAAGCTGATGCTGCAGCCCCAACTCATCTCTTGTCTTTGATGTTTCCCACATTATCCCATCTCCCAACTCCAACGAGGCCTAACTCACATCGAGGTGAGGCCCACGTGGGCTGGAGAGACTTAAATACAATTATTTAGTTAAATCTAAATGACTTGCCCAAATTCCCACAGCTATCACCTTGATTTTCACGCCCAGGGCTGAAACTGGGATTCCTGAGGCAGCTGCTTATGGACCAGAGCAGGGGAAGGAAATGGAAATGGAAGTGGAAATGGAAATGGAAATGGAAGTGGAAATGGAAATGGAAGTGGAAATGGAAGTGGAAATGGAAATGGAAATGGAAGTGGAAATGGAAGTGGAAATGGAAATGGCTGCTGGAAGTGGATCAATGGCCTTGGGAAAGCCCAGCCAAGCATTTCCCAGCCCAGGTGAGGTTATTGCTGAACTGACCATCATAAAACCAGGCTGGGAAGGGACAGCCTTGATCCTCAGTTAGAAACCTGCTCCAAAACATCCTTGGAGGAAGAACAGAGGGAATATGTGCTGGAAGTCCTGGTACAGAGCCTGGCCCAGCCCCTGTCAGAGCTGGAGGCACATGGCAACTGCATCCCTAATCCTGTTACACCAGCTGGGTGCTGGGAAGAGCACGGAACAGGCCTGAATCCTGCTGGAACAGGCTCCAAGCAGTGTTTTTTAGAGCCATGGAAGTGTCAGCTTTGCAGTGAGGCAGGAGAGCTGGGGCAGGAAGCAGGATTTACCTTGCAGGAGGTACCTGGCACTCAGGTGGATGTTGATGCTGGCGTGGAGACCAGAGATGAGCCTGTAGAAAGCTCTTTTCTCCACACAGACCCCTGCAAAGCAAAGGGAAGTTTAAGGCACTGAAAGCACCCACTGGATTTTCAGTTCTCCTGGCAGTGAGGCAGGAATCTAATCCCACTGACTGTGGCCACTAATCCCACCCACTCCCTGGCCATTTTGTGTCCATCCCAGGAAGAGCAGCCACGTTCAGACCAAGGATTACCTTTGAGCCACTTGTAAAACGCGTGCCCTGGAAAGGAAGGAAAACACAGCAGTGAGGGTACAGCCCAAGGCTGATGCCCTGAATCCACCTCCCAGGCTGGCCCCAGAGGACCCTCTGCCCACTCCAGTTTGCAGGAACTGGGAAAGGAGCATTAAAAGAGGATGAAAGGAGTTTTCCTGCCCACCCTTGTGACTGATGCTTCTCTAACACGGCGTGGCAGCAGCTCTAAACAGCACGTGGGATTTCCCCAAGGGGCTGGGGGGGGCAGAACAGCACAGTGCTGGGAAAAACAAGGATCAGGGATTGCTTTCCTCTCCTGGGCAGAGTGGGGAGAGGGATATTTTTATAAAACAAACAAACCAACCAACCAAAAAACCACAGAGTGCAAGGGAGCGTGCAGAATCCCACGAGTCAGGGTTTCACTGGCCCTGCTCCGTGCTTGGAAGTGATCTGGAGATCAGGGCTTGGGGATGGTTTGGAGACAAAAAGATGCTGTGGGGAATGGAGAACTCCAGGGAACAGCCCTTCCCAGGGCCTGGGGGAGTTGGGCACCCAGCTCCTACAGCTTCCAGAGGCTGTTGGGGTTCTGAGTCTGTTCAAAGCTTTCTCAGCAATAAGCACTGAAAAAAACCCAGGACAATTCCTGTACCCAAAGGCTTCCCACACTTCAGTGACTGCCTTCACACAGGATTTGTGCTCTTAAAAAAAAATGCTGGTGGACTTTTTAAGCCCTTCACCTGAGGGTGGGCTGGGATAGGGAGATCAGAGGGATCTCTGCACAGGGTCCTCTTCACTCTGCTGACCTAGGGAATGGCTGGAGCTGTGCCAGGGGAGGTTGAGGTTGGATCTCAGGGCAAGGTTCTTCCCCAGAAGGTGCTGGGCACTGCCCAGGCTCCCCAGGGAATGGTCCCCGAAGCTGCCAGAGCTCCAGGAATGTTTGGACAGCGCTGCCAGGGATGCACAGGGGGGATTGCTGGGGGTCTGTGCAGGGTCTGGAGTTGGACTCCATAATCCTTGTGATCTCACTCAGGATATTCTATGACTCCATGACTCTAATTTCTGGTTTGCCTGATGAATAATTTTGCTAACCAGGTGCATTATCTAGTGGCACAGCTTGTGAGAGCAGGATAGAGACACCCCCTTTGTCTCTGTTATCAGTGAAAACAAACAGTGCCACTCACCTCCGTCATCTCCTGATGGAAAAAAGCACAAGTGGTGGAGGGAGAGAGAGGAAAAGAGGATTAAAAAATTACACAGAACCAAAATCAAGCTCTAAAGCACAAGCACTGCTCTGTTCATCTGCTCTGACAACCCCTGGGGAGGTCTGGAAATGTTCTGAGCACAGAAAACTCCAAGTGCAGCACTGAGGACACCGGATGAGCCACGGTGCTGAGCAACCCGACCAACGCAGGAGGGATCAATACTTGCAAAGGAAGTAAAACCTGATATTTCCAGGGACTTTGCACATCCCCTTCAGCAGGAGAAGAGGAGAGCCAATCCTGTGCCCCTGGGTCAAACGAGGGAGGGAAAACATCTCCACAATTTAGCGGGAAATGAGGAGATCATGGCAGAGGGTACTGCTGGAGGCTGATGATGTTCTCGTGTTTCCAAACCCCTTCCCTACTTCCATTTACACTGCCTGGCCTTGGCTCTAGGGCAGAGCTGCTCTTCCTGGGTGGTTTCCATGGAGGATCCCAGCCAGGTTCTCATTCCAACCCGTCACAGATGGTTTGGCACTGCCAAGGACAGACACCAGGGACCCAGGGAGAGCTCAGGGGTCAGCCTTGCTCCAAATCCCTCCAAAACTCACATTTCTTCCAGGAGTGGAGGATCAGACATTCTTTTTCCACAACAGATGCTAGAAAAACCCACTTCCAGGTGCCATGAAATTCTACACTTGGTCAAGAGCTACAGGACATTTCTCATCCAGCAGGAGAAGGAGCCCAGAGAACATTTACTGCTCCCGGAGCTGGGATCAGTTCACTACTAACCCACTTAGTGAGATAAATAAATGACTCACCTCTGCCAGATGCCAAAGGTCTTTTTACATTCTGAGGCCTAGGAGGGGGAAAAAAAATATCATTTAAATAAGATATGTAAATAAGTTACTGTCTCCTTGTGTGCACAAACAGAGCAGAGCAGAAGTAGCTACTTCTGCACTCAAATATCCTGAGGGGATCTAAAAACCCCTTCCACGCTTTAGCTTTGCCCAGGAAGGGGAAGGATAAAGCAAAATGTGGGTTTCTGTGGGGTTTTGGTGGTGTTTTCTGCTTTTTTTTAGAAAAAACAGGCAGTGTCTTATTTTGGGACTGCCACAGGCCTTGTCCCTGGTGTATTCCCCCCTGCACAGGCACTGGAGCAAAGACAGGGGGATGAGGATTCACTTCTGCCCCTCTGCAGAAATCAGCACGTCAGGCTCGTGGAAATTGCCCCCCAAAGCACCTACTTGAAGCAGTTTTCTTCATAAATACTGTTCCAAATTTTCCAGGCATCCGGGCCCTTGTAGCCGGTGTAATGTTCTGGATTCAGGAGTAAATCCACGTACTCAGCATCAGGGGAAAGGATGTCTGTGAAGCAGAGTGCTGGGTCAGTGACAAGGATTTTCTGAGGGAAAAAAGACATTTCCCAAGGCTGATCCAGCCACCTCTTCCCCAGCTTGCTCAACACAGCAAGGCCCTGAGCAGCAAGGAAGCTTTATCAGAAATATTTGTGTATTATTTTCAAAATGCTGAGGTCAGGAGGGTGGAAAAGAGCAGAAATGCTATTTATGATCCAGGTTTGCTGAAATATTACACTTGGGCCTGGAAATTGGGGCTGTTCACTCTGGAGAAGAGGAGGTTGTGTGGAGACCTCACAGCAACATTCCAGGATCTGAAGAGGCTACAGGGAAGCCAGAGAGGAACTCAGGAAGTGTGGGGATAGGACAAGGGGGAATGGCTTCCCACTGACAGAGGAGAAATTTAGGTTGGATATTGGGAAAGAATTCCTGGCTGTGAGGGTGGGGAGGCCCTGGCACAGGGTGCCCAGAGAAGCTGTGGCTGCCCCTGGATCCCTGGCAGTGCCCAAGGCCAGGCTGGACACTGGGGATTGGAGCACCCTGGGATAGTGGAAGCTGTCCCTGCCCACGGCAGGGGGGTGGAACGAGATGAGCTTTAAGGTCCCTTCCAACCCAAACTATTCCATGATTTTAAGTTCTGCAGAAGTGCTTCAATCCCATTCCCAGCCTTTCCAGCTCTCCCAGGTCCCCATACCATCAGCCTCACAGAAGCTGTCCGAGGAGTCGTCGTGCTGGGTCCACTGCAGCACTGCCTGCCGGGTTTCCGTGCTGCAAAAAACGTGGGGAGAGAGACTCTCAGAGAGAGCACTGATCCCAGCTTTCCTTCAAGACAAGGAAGGATTATGGAAAAAGAAGTCAAACCTCAAAGAGTCATCAACAGCTCCGAGTCTCTTGGCTTCTTCACATTCTTCAGCGAGGTTATTGGCTTCTTCTGAATACTGGGTTGGAAAGCAAAGGAGTGGGGAGGGATGAGGATTAAAAAGGAATTTTTTAATTTTTTTTTTTGCTGTTTCAATTCTGCCTTTAATGCACTATCCAGGTTAAGCCCCAGAAAGCCTTTCATGATTCACCCCACGCTGTGTTTCCTCAGGATGTCTGCAGATATCCAAAGCCTCATGCAAGTGTGACGAGCCTTGCAGGGACTCGGGGCAGCCTCTGGCACTGCCGCAGGAGCTTTCTGTGCCTGGTGACTCCTGCTCTTGGAGAGATGTCAGCAACATCTGGCTCCAGGACAGCCACCTCAGAGGCTCTGTGGCATCCCAGGCACGTGAAGAGGGTAAAAATTTAGGCACAAAGAGCATCCTGACAAATATTGACCTTTGCTCAAATCCTGGGGGCAGTTTTGGGCCCCTCATGACAAGAAAAACGTTGAGGGGCTGGAGCGTGTCCAGAGAAGGGAACGGAGCTGGAGAAGGGGCTGGAGCCCCAGGAGAGGCTGAGGGAGCTGGGAAGGAGCTCAGCCTGGAGCAAAGGAGGCTCAGGGGGCCCTTGTGGCTCTGCACAACTCCCTGACAGGAGGGGCAGCCGGGGGGGTCGGGCTCTGCTCCCAGGGAACAGGGACAGGACAGGGGGAAATGGACTCAAGCTGTGCCAGGGGAGGGTCAGGTTGGATATGAGGGAATATTTCTCCATGGATATGAGGGAATATTTCTCCATGGAAAGGGTTGTCAGGCACTGAACAGGCTGCCCAGGGCTGTGGAAGTGATCCCCATCCCTGGGAGTGATCAAAGAACATGTGGATGTGGCAGCTGAGGCCGTGGGTTAGTGATGAACACGGGGGTGGTGGGGGGACAGTTGGACTCCATGATCTCAGAGGGCTTTTCCAACCTTGTCAGTTCTATGGCAAAAACTGGACCACAACATGAACCTCATCCTTTTGTGCTCAGACACACCCACCTTGTACCTCCCAGACCTGATTCCATCGGGGACTTCATCCTGAAAGACAAAACAAAGCATGTGCCACGTGTGGGGCTGAGGAGACCTTTCGGCCCAGTCTTTGGGAAGGGTTTGGGATGTCACCTCAGCTGCTTGAAGGGAGAAGGTGATCAAAGCACTCAGGCCAGCTTACAACACATCCAACTCCTCACTCCTCCCCAGACCAAGGAGAAGCAATATTCCTAGTGGTTTATTTTGATTTTTTTTTAAATTGTTCCTCTTCTCCAAAGGTCTGCAGCCTTCCACGGCTGCTACATCAGGTTCTGCTTTGCTTATCCAAGCAGGAAGTTGGGAAAGCCAACACAAACTCCAGAGGAGCTGGAGCTGCCTCTGGCGAGCCCAGGTCTGGCATCACCTTCCTGGCAGGAGCCCAGGTGCCTCCTCAGATGTTGCATCTGCCAGCCTTTGATCCATGGCATTCCAAACTTCCCTCTGACCATTCCATCATGGAATGTCAGCCTTGCCAGCCCCACACAACCAGACTCTAAATTCCCCTCAACATCCGTTTTCTCCAGGAGCAGGAAGGCAATGAAACCACTTCTACACTGCAGGAGCAAGTATTTAGATGGCAAGGAGCACAAGAAGAGAAAAATTAAGCAACAGGAGTTGTTGTTATTGATTTCAGGATGAAATGGACCCAAATCAAAATAATTAAGGACAGGAAGGACAGGCAGTTCTTAAAATAAGAACAACTTCCAGCTGCTTCCCCTCGGTCTGCAGAAGTCAAATATAAAAAGAAGATGTAAAAGAGTGGATTTGGTACTTACAGAGGGGCAGGGCTGCACAGCACAGTCTCTCATTCCACAGTGGCTGTTGTCATCCCAAAAGGGACAAGGTTTCTGTAGGTTTACCTGCAAATCACACATCACCCTATGAAATAACACATCTCCTCCATGCAGCCAAGCCAACCTTCCACTCCTCAGTTTTCCTACAGAAATCTGGGTTCTGCACTTGTTTGTTCCCACACCAACAACTCCTTGGTCACCCAGATTGACAGCATCACTCCCACCCTTGTTATCAGTACAGGCCATCCTTTTAATCCTTGCTTGGAGCTTTCTGCTGCTGCTTTCCCACACAGACATTTCCATAATTCCAAAATGTTCTGAGGGCCAGAGCTTCCTCTGCTCTGGAGCCAGGCTGGGAGAGCTGGGGGTGCTCACCTGGAGAAGGGAAGGCTCCAGGGAGAGCTCAGAGCCCCTTCCAGGGCCTAAAGGGGCTCCAGGAGAGCTGGAGAGGGACTGGGGACAAGGGCTGGAGGGACAGGACACAGGGAATGGCTTCCCACTGCCAGAGGGCAGGGATGGATGGGAGATTGGGAAGGAATTCCTGGCTGTGAGGGTGGGGAGGCCCTGGCACAGGGTGCCCAGAGAAGCTGTGGCTGCCCCTGGATCCCTGGAAGTGTCCAAGGCCAGGTTGGACGGGGTTTGTAGCAACCTGGGACAGTGGAAGGTGTCCCTGCCATGGCAGGGGCTTGAAACAAGATGAGCTTTCAGGTCCCTTCCAACTCAAACCATTCTGGGATTCCAGGATTCTGTGCTTCATTGAGAGCAATCTCAGTATTTCTGTTACAAATCCCAGCCCTGGAGGGGGAAAGGACATGAGCTTCTTTAACAAATCCCAATCTTTCTCTTCTGTGAGTTGGTATCAAGTATCATTCCTCCGATGCAATTAACATGTAACAAGATTTGGTGGGTTTGGAAGAGGGGGATAAAGGGAATCTGACTGAACGGGAGCAGAATCCAGCTCATGGAAACTAATCCAGGTAATGTCTGGCAGCAACAGCCACCAATGAACCTGAGTGTCTGTAACTAATCCAGGTTTTTCCTGTCAGAGGAGAGTCACCGTGAATCCTCTCATTATGGATCACTGGTCATCAACATCTTTAAATCACAGCTCACCAAGGGAAGTCCTTTCATTAATGTCTTGCTTAAGAGGGGAAAATGGATAAGAAAATATATTTCAAATCCTCTTAAAGGTGCATTGCATCTTACTAAGATTCTCCTCATAACAGAAGGGTCCAACCTACTGGCTGCACCCTTAAAAGACCAGGGTTAAAATGCAGGTGTCTGGTTTTTAAAAGGTCAGAAATAAGTTCAAGGGAGATTGAAAAAGAAAAAAGACAGCAGCACACAAATAACTACAATTCTTGCACGAGAAAATTACCTTGTAGTATCTGAAATAGTCACTTTCCAGGAGTTCATTCAGCCTAGGAAAAAGTTTGTAGTTGTTGAAGGCATCGATGGTTTCTACATCACAGGTGCAGTCATCTAAATAACCAGTAACCTGGGGGAGAAAAAAAGAACAAAATCAAAATCAAAAATATATATTAAAAAAAGAAATATAAACAACTCGGCCAGGACTTTTTAACACTGCAGACAATAAAATAATTCTTCATTTTCTTTCCTTTTACCAGCGAGTCAAGTTTAAGGAGAATGGATATGGCTGCTGTGACAGCTGAGAGCCACAGGCTGCCAGCTCAGGTTCCCCTCTGGATGAGCCTCAGGAGGCCATTCCTGTGGGATAACAGGGAGCTGAGAGCTGCAGTTTGCATAAGGGACCAGTTAGGCAACAATGGCACCAATGACAGCCCTCAAAGAAAGTCCTTGTTGTTAATCAGCAGTGCTGAAGCCCTGATTTGATTTAATCACAGCCACAGCAAGGTGATGAGAGGGATGGAGCAGCTCTGCTGTGAGGAAAGGCTGGGAGAGCTGGGATTGTTCAGCCTGGGAAAGACAAGGCTCCAGGCTGACCTAATTGTAGCCTCCCAGTTCCTGAAGGAGCTGACAGGAAAGATGGAGAGAAAGGATTTACAAGGGATGGAGGGACAGGACACAGGGAATGGCTTCCTGCTGCCAGAGGGCAGGGAGAGATGGGATATTGGGAAGGAATTCTTCCCTGTGAGGGTGGGGAGGCCCTGGCACAGGGTGCCCAGAGAAGCTGTGGCTGCCCCTGGATCCCTGGAAGTGTCCAAGGCGAGGACACCTTCCACCTGGGATGGTGGAAGGTGTCCCTGCCCATGGCACGGGGTGGGATGAGATGAGTTTTAAGGGTCCTTCCAAACCAGCCCATTCCATGATTCTGTGATTAACTGCAACAGTCCCTCTCCTCGCCTCAGAGAGCCCTCTGGCAAGGAAACATCTGTTCTAAATCTGATGGATCCTTCTTGCATCACCCTGAACAACTCAACAGGCTTTGTGCAAGCCATGAAGAAAAAAAAAAAAACCCAAAGAAAAGAAGTAGCACAAATTCAACTGTGGTTTCCTGACACATCCATTACTGGCTGATGACAAAGTTGCTCAACACAGAAGTCATTTTGCTTCCCCCACGCCCCCAGTGAGTCCTTGGGGAAATCACAGAACATGGAATCATTCTGCTTGGAAAAGATCACTGAGTTCAACCATTCCCCCAGCACTGGCCATGTCCCCAAGTGCCACATCCACAGAGCTTTTAAATCCCTCCAGGGATGGGGACTCCACCACTGCTCTGGGCAGCTGTGCCAGGGCTGGACAACCCTCTCCATGAAGAAATTTTCCCAAAATCCAGCCTAAACCTTCCCTGGCGCAACTTGAGGCCGTTCCCTCTCCTCCTGTCCCTGTGCCCTGGGAGCAGAGCCCGACCCCCCCGGCTGCCCCCTCCTGTCAGGGAGTTGTGCAGAGCCACAAGGGCCCCCTGAGCCTCCTTTGCTCCAGGCTGAGCCCCTTTCCAGCTCCCTCAGCTGCTCCTCATAATTCAGGAAGAGCTGCACAACAACTTAAATAAAACCATTATATTTACCACCATGGAAATGAGGCTGAGAGGAGGACGGCAGAAATGGAGCACAGAGTCACATGAAATGGGGAGGTGGGGGAAAAAATAGCCAGAATTCCCCACCCCACGGCAACAACTCTGTTTTGTTGAGGCAGCAGGATTTGGAGGCTCGCTCATATTTTAAGTGTTTACACCGAAGCTCGGTGTGTCACCCTCACACATTTACTGAATTCTGTCCTGCATTTTGCATGGTAATGAAGATTAACAGTGATTTAAGCTTTCCACTAACCTGAATCACCCCTGTAAAAATAAACAGTAGCAATTTGCTAATCCACTTACCCAATTTAAAGCTGCTTCAAAATTATATATATATTTAAAAAAAAACCACATCAAAACAACAAACCACAGCAAACCACCAACCAACCAACCAATCACATTTTTATTTCCTGGAATCCTGGCATCCTTCAAGGCAGGAAGCTTAAAGGTTGGGTCTAAAAGTGGCCTACAAAAAGATTTGGGGATAATCTTCAGCTGCCCTTTGTATCCACGCCTGACAAATACGTCACTCCAAAGGAATGACATCTCTGTAAGTGGGAATATTGGAGCTCCCACCAATCCCCCACTGGAAGCACCATTTGGGCCAGGCCTGGTTTTGTTATGTCTGGTGACCAATTCAAGTCAGAACCAACCTCATCCTGGATGTAATCCAGAGTGAAGCACTGCAGATGATCCCAAAATCCTTAGGGCGGGATGGGGGTCATGCTTTGGAGCTCTCCAAATCCCAGTTTATTGGTGGGATCAGCCCCAATGTCACCCTGAACACACCTGTGGGGGCAAAGGGGAAGTGCTGGGAAAACTCCAGCTCTGCTCAATCCTTCTTCCTCCAAGGATTTCAGTCGGACTGGGCAGAAATGGGCAATTTCCCCATCCTGTGTGTGCCCAGCCTAGCCAAGCTCACAGCCAAAGGAGCACAGGAGAGAAGCAGCACCAAGAACATCCTCAGAGCCCTGGTGAAAGCCCCAGTGATGCCACTTTAAGGCTCAGGGAAGTGGCAGTGTCACTTGGCAGGACTTTGTCTTCATTCCAGAAGTTCCCTCTCGCTCCATGATCACCTCAGAACACATTTTTCAGCCCTGGATGCAGCCGGACTCACTCGGTTCGGGACTTCACCTCCTGCTGTCACAGCAGCTGAGCTCTGGCACGTCTCAACCGTGCCCTCCAATGGGTGGTACCTCGAAACACCTCCTCCCACCCCACAAACGAAATATTTACCTACATCTTCAGCCTGTGACAACGAGAGCAGTTGTTCGAGATAAGGCATGGACGGATCCAGCCCCAAACACGTGCCGTGTGCTTGCCGGCACCGTGAATCACCGGCAGCGGGTTTTGCTGCGCCCGCCTGGGTGTGGGAACCTGGCAGGAGGCTGAGCGGCAGGGCTGGGCTTTCCTACCGGGAAAAGATGCAACGGAGCCGCCGGGACAGACGCGGCAGGAGCGGCTCCCTCCGGGGGCTGAGTAAGCTCCGAGCAGGACGTGCTGGCAATCCCGAGCTCCGGGACACGGCTGGGAACACCGCCGACTCTGTCATCCCTGCACCGGCCCCTGCTTCCACCTCCTTCACCTCCATCCCAGCCTCCTGCCAGGCTGCTCTTCCCACTGTTCTGCTCCCCTGAGTGGCACAGGAACGGATTCCCTGAGCGGATTTCGGGATTTCTTCTCGCTCTGCTCCACACCACAGCCAGGCAGGAAAGAAGGAAAACTTTTTCCTTCCTCTCCCACTTGCAGCTGCACCAGGGCACAGGGAAGGGAACGCCACAGAGGCTGAGGGGTTGGGATTAACCTGCATCAGTTTCCCTGGCAGTGCCTGCTTTTCTGGACAAGCCACAGCAGTCCCTGCTCACCATTGCCCCACAGGTGTGTTCAGGGTGACATTGGGGCTGATCCCACCAATAACTGGGATTTGGAGAGCTCCAAAGCATGACCCCCATCCCGCCCTAAGGATTTTGGGATCATCTGCAGTGCTTCACTCTGGATTACATCCAGGATGAGGTTGGTTCTGGCTTGAATTGATCACCAGAACAATCCAAGGTGAGCAGATGCTTCCCCTGCTCCCTCAGCAGAAGTTTCCTGGCAGTCGCCCTGCACAAAGGAGTTGGACTTTAATGTTGCTTGAGGGTCGCTTCCAACTCGGGATATTCTATGATTCTATGAAATTATTTCCCTTTCATCCTTGCCAGTGCACTTAGAGCAAGTTGCTGGCAGCCAGGTGAGGACAGTCATTCCTGCAGCTGCCCTGGAAGCAGCATCTGCCATTCCTGGTGCTTTATCCCCATCTTCTGTCAGAAAACAAGGACTGGGGTTTCCAGAACTCACAACAGAAGCGAATCTCACATGGGAGCCTCAGGATGGGGTCAAACCACAGGGGCTGAAGGGCTGCCACAGCATCCCAGAATGGTTTGGGCTGCAGGTGACCTTAAGGGCCACTTAGTTCCACCCCCTGCCATGGGCAGGGACACCTTCCACTGTCCCAGGCTGCTCCAAGCTCCAGTGTCCAACCTGGCCTTGGACACTTCCAGGAATGGGACAGCTACAGCTTCTCTGGGCACCCTGTACCAGGGCCCGATCACCCTCACATCAGGAATTTCTTCCCAATATCCCATCTATCCCTGTCCTCTGGCAGCAGGAAGCCATTCCCCCTTGTCCTGGCACTCCATCCCTTGTAAATCCTCTCTCTCCATCTTTCCTGTCAGCTCCCTTCAGGTACTGGAAGGTCACAATTAGGTCAGCCTGGAGCCTTGTCTTTCCCAGGCTGAACAATCCCAGCTCTCCCAGCCTTTCCTCACAGCAGAGCTGCTCCATCCCTCTGATTGTCTTGGTGGCCTCCTCTGGACTCACTCCAACAGCTCCATGTCCCTCCTGGTCTGGAAGTACCACAGGATACAGAATTCCAGGTGGGATCTCACCAGAGCGCAGCAGAGCAGAGGGGCAGAAAGCACCTCCAAATATCTGCTTCTCTCCACCTGGAAACTCCTCCTGAAGCTACCCCAGAGAAACTGGGAGCTGTGCTAGGAATGAATTCCTGCCCCAGAGGCTGCCGAGCCAACACCAATCCAACAGGAATGCAAGGACAGCTTGAAAGTCTGTCCAGGTATCAACGAGGGAACTCTCCATGGCCAGACTCACCCCTAATGACAGCGTCCTGCCCACAGAAACATTCCCAAAGGGAACCAGCCCTCTGCCAGACCGGAAACCTCGTCAAAATCCCCGTCTGCCAAACACCTGCAGCACATCCTTAATGCAGCTGCCTCAGCCTGTAAACAGCAAATGAACAATAATTACCAGGAATATACAGAAGACAGCCAGGGCTGACTAAAGCTGTGATGCAAACAGGAATATCTCGAGGGGGGGATGAGCTGCCTGTAAAGTCTGAGGGAATTTCGATATTGCAATGTTAATCAGAGCTTGGAAAGCAGAAAACAGTATTTGAAATTGAAGTGTTTCTAGCAACAGATGGATGTTTCTAATAAAAGTTTCGGGACTGGTCGGTCTCCAGGGAAGGGAGATAAAATAACAGAGACAAAAAGCAGGTGAGGCATTGCCCTGGGTGCAGACAGACAGGAGTGCAACACCCATTCCAGAATCAGGGCCTGCTGAAGTCAGCACTTGGAATATTGCTGGAGCAGCACTCCCAAGAGTGGCCCTCGTCAACTGTCCCAGCACAGGCTGACAGACAAGTCAGAGCTCCTGCAGTCACCCCAGCGAGGCTTCCTCATCTGAGAAGCTCATGAGACAGCGAGAGATGGTTCACAGGAGGAACCCAAAAGCTGTACCAGGCCTTCAAGGATCTAAACACAGGAGGGCAACCCAGATCGTTTAAGGCTTGCCCTGTATTTTCTTTGGTGGCAAATAAAAACCACCAGACCAGTTCTGCACAAGAGGATCAGCAGATTATTTCCAACCAGCAGATGAGGCAGCCCTGGGGTGTGATTTAAAAGGTCTGGTGGTTACAAAGGCTGAGAAACGCTGCCCTACATGACACCCTTTCCTAAAGGTCATAAAAAATTTTGACCTGAACATTTGTAGTGGAAACCAAGCTGCTCCACAGAATGAAAAGTGTGTTGCAACAACCCAACAGTGCACAAAGCACCACGCCATTTCTTCCAACCCAAGGAAAAGAGCCAGCCAGCCACTGCCATCCCAGAATGCCAGTTCAGTTACTGGTTACAGCTCCTTATCCTGTTCCACACTCCTGACTCGACATTCAGTCCTTAGGAGGCGAACTCCTCTGCTTACAGGAAGCTGCAAGGGAAAACCCTGCAGAGATACACAATCTAAATGCATGTATTTCAATTCCTTATCAGTGGAGCTTGAATTTACCACTTCCACAGGAAGCTGAAAGTGTCAAGAGCCACCCCAGATGCCAAAGCCAAAGCCAAGAGCGTAATTCCATTTATTTTCTTCCCCCACTCCCCATTTCTGACCCACATTTAAGCACTAGAATTGTAATACAGCAAGAGCAGCCTTTACAAAAGCTTCCTCTTTTTAAAGGCAACAAAATAAAGGACTAAAGATATTGCGACATCTTCACTCCTTGATCTTGCTTATCACACAAAATCACACAAAAGGAATTACTCAGGTTGGAAGGGACCTCAAAGACCATCTTCTGTCATCCCCTGCCACGGCAGGGACACCTTCCACTATCCCAGGGTGCTCCAAGCCCCATCCAACCTGGCCTTGGACAGTTCCAGGGGTGGGGCAGCCACTTTGCTTGTGCAAAATGATGTCAGAAGGAACTGTAGAGTGATCTCTCCCCAAATTCAGCAGCTTGGTCAACAGTACCCAATTCTCTCACTACTGTACTTCAGCAGAATCTGCACCAAGTGAAGACAGACACACCTGGAACACAACAAGGGGAATTAACCCTGGAAGAGCTTTAAGGAGCAGAGCAGCCCAGCTCACACCTGGGCAGGGGAGGGCAGGGCAGGGCAGGGCAGCAGGAGCCTGCTGCAGCCACGCTCTCTCCTGGACAGCGGAGTTGGGACAGCAGCAAGGCAGGAGAGGGGATGAAGCAGCTCCCAGGCATTACAGTAATGACATCCCTGAGACATCCCAGGACGGGTAGCTGGGGAAAAAAATACTCAAGTTGGAACACTCCTCCTTTCTGATGGGAGCAGGGAGAGAATACAGTAGGATGGCATGGAAGAGAATCACAGAATCCTAGAAAAGTTTGGGTTGGAAAGGACTTTAAAGTTCATCTCATTCCAAGCCCTGCCATGGACAGGGACACCTTCCACTATCCCAGGGTGCTCNGCCCTCGGAGCATCTCCCTGCCGTCCTCCGGACTGGCCCCAGCATCTCCACGCCCTTCCCGTGCCGCGCACCCCAACCGCGGACCCTGAACTCCACCTGGCGCATCAATCCCCCTCCAAACCCCTCTCCTGCCGACACCTCCCACCCCCCGAGCGGCGCGGTGGCCCCGAGCCCGGCTGCCAACCCGCCGCCACCCCGTGCCCGGGCGGTGCCCACCTGGCAGAAGCAGCGTCGCTCGGCGCCGCGGGGCAGCGCGGCCGGCAGCGCCAGCAGCCCCAGCAGCACCAGCCCCGCCGCCATCTCGGCGCTCG
>VZTJ01004385.1:714286-747442 GCA_013397795.1 Orthonyx spaldingii | reverse complement strand
CTCTTCCTTTTTTTCCATTCCCTTTTTTCTTTTTTCCTTTCTCCCTTTTCTCCCTCTTTTCTTTTTCGTCTTCCTTTCCGTTTCCTTTCCTCCCTTTCCCTTTTTTCCCCCCTGCTTCCTAAGTCCCTGGCCATCAGTGTTGAATTAGGAATTAAACAGCTTCAATCTCGTGTCTGTCCAGGTACAGGAAAAACCCTTTTGGCCCGAGCAGTTGCCAGCCAGCTGGATTGCAACTTCCTCAAGGTGTGTAAAGGCAGTGCCCTCACACTCTGGACCTGTTTGCCATGCAGTCTCCTCACCCATGTCTTCTGTGCTTCCCAAGGTGGTGTCCAGTTCCATAGTGGACAAATACATCGGCGAGAGCGCTCGGCTCATCCGGGAGATGTTCAATTATGCCAGAGATCATCAGCCCTGCATCATTTTCATGGATGAGATCGATGCTATTGGTAAGGCTTGTGGCCTGGGGGATGGCTGGGCTCTCCTTTTAAGGCTGAAATCAGCTATAAAGCCAATTCCCCCCCCCGTTTAAAAAGCAAAAATTAAGTACCAGAACTGATGAGTTTGGTGTGCTGCAGGTGGGCGCCGCTTTTCCGAAGGCACCTCAGCTGATAGAGAAATTCAGAGGACCCTGATGGAGGTGAGTGTGCAGGTCCTGCCTGTGTCCTGAGCAGCCCCATTAAATAATAATACAGGTGTGAATTGTTACCTGGGATCTGGCTTGGCAGAGCCTTTTCCAGATTGATAAACTAGAAGTGAACTAAGTGCTGCTTTTACAAAAGGCAGCTGCACATCCTGATAACTCAGCCATGAGTTCAGTGTAGAGACTGATTGAATCCTTTAAATTGCTGGAATTATCTGGGATACTTTCTTTTTCTTACTGCTGCTCCCTGCATCTTTGAAGGCTGGAGGGCCCCCATTTCTGTCTCTCTTAGTCTCAAAGACACTCAGTCTATAACATTGTTGGGCTGTCACGTTTGGATTTTCAAAGCTAGGAGGAGCAGTTGTATTTCTTTGTTTCTGTATTAATTACTTTGGTAAACTGGATTGTGTGAAGAGAATTTTAAAACCAAACTGGTGACAATTAGGAATTCTGAAGCAAATGGGAACCTTCCTGGGCCTGTGTTTGCAAACAGTGTGCCTGGTTCAAAAGAATGTGTCTGCCTTCCATAGAGAATGAAATCACTGTGATCAAAGAGCAAGTGCTTTGAGTGTTCACAATGAAACGCCTTCCTGTGTGTGGATTAGTATTCCAGAGGCTGTTCTTTGGGTCTAATTGGAATGTCCTGGCCTTGCTGCACTACAATCCAAATGTGTCAGGCAGCCATTGGCTCCTTCAGTCCTTGCAGTGTTTTCTCTGCCTCATTGTTTCAGTCAAGTGTTTCACGTTCGAGCTCAGCTTTGCTCAATGTCCTTTTATCTGGGCAGAGCATTTTCAGTGTCTCTCTTCAGCCCTTCATGGCTTGGAATGGAATATTCAAGGAGCTCGAGGCCTTGTAGGATTTTTTTTTTTTTTACTTCAGAGCTTTTCATCTTGGTGAAGATACTTAGGCAGGAAAACAAATCAGACTGGGAAGGTTTGGGGTTGTTTAAAACCAAAGTTCTGCTTCCTGCTAGTTGTTGAATCAGATGGATGGATTTGACACTCTGCACAGAGTTAAAATGATCATGGCTACAAACAGACCTGACACCCTGGATCCTGCCCTGCTGCGGCCCGGAAGGCTGGACAGAAAAATCCGTGAGTTTCTGCTTCCCACTGGCTGCAAGGAGGATATCATCCATGGGAATTGTGGGTTTCTGCTTTTATTGAAGCTGTCATTCTTTCTAGATATCGATCTGCCAAATGAACAAGCCAGATTAGATATTTTGAAGATTCACGCGGGTCCTATCACCAAACATGGTGAAATAGGTAAGTAGGAGTTACCTGGGTGTCACTCCTGCTGCTGTTGGTAGAGATGGGAAGAGGGTGAGTTGTTACAACCACTCTGACTGTATTCCCATCTTTACATTGCCCACACAACTTCCCCTCTTGGAATTCTACTTTATTTATTTTTTAATGCATCCTGATTGAATGTCCTAGGGTGATTTTATGTTATGTATTTTATGCTGTGTCTTCCATATCATCTGCCTTAGCCCAGAAATGAGTTCTGTCCCTATTGCTAAGTCTTTGCAAAGGAAAACTGGATATAAACCCTTGGAGCCCAGCTGGAAACTGGAAAACCAAAATGGTTCTCATCAGGCAGTTTCCTGTTTCTAAAGGAACAGCTTGGTGCAAAGTTAAGAGTGTTTTCATTCATTCCTCAATGAAAGAAATATTGTTAATGAAGAAGTCTGGAAGCAACAATCTTTAAAAGTCAGGGAGAAACCTTGGAGTTTGGAGATGACATAAGGAAGAGTGTCTGGGTGGTGGTGTGGATCAGTCTCAGGAGTGTCAGGGGAGAATAAAAAGATAAAATGGGGAAGGTTTCTTTAAGGACTGTGTTTCTCTGAGCTGCCCAGAGTCCTGGGCTTTCACTGTGACTCCTGCCAGCTTTCCTGCAGGGAACTGGGGCTGGGATTTGCCTGGGAGTGCAGCAGTGCCCCAGGGCCCCGTGCCACCCCCATCCCTCCGTGCTGACAGCAGCGATTCCAGCAGCCCCTGGAGCTGATCCCGGGCACCATCTGCACCAGCAGCTGCAGCTCAGCACAGGGAGAGCAGCAGTGAGCTGGGGGAGGGCCAGGGGATGGGCAGTGCTTTTCTTAGCAGCAGAGTTAGCTTAAAACTGCACGTGACTGCGAGAGAGAAGGAGCTCCAGAGCAAATCATGAACCTGAGGGGAAGTTCTTGGAGAGAAACTTTTTACAAGGCATGGGGTGACAGGGAAGGGGGAATGGCTTCCCACTGCCAGAGGACAGGGTTAGATGGGATATTGGGAAGAAATACTGAGCTGTGAGGGTGGGGAAGCCCTGGAACAAGGTGCCCAGAAAAGCTGTGGCTGCCCCTGGATCCCTGGAAGTGTCCAAGGTCAGGTCGGATGGGGCTTGGAGCAAGTGGAAGGTGCCCCTGGCCGTGGCAGGGCTGGGAATGAGATGGTCTGGAAGGTCTCTTCCAACCCAAACCATTCTTGGATTCTCAGATTCTGCTTCATCCTGTCCTCGTGTCTTTGGTGCTGGAGTGGAGCAGGGTAGGATCATTCCTTCTTGCCCTTCAGCAAGGTGAGGTGTCAGGTCCTTGCTACATTCCTGAATGTGATGTGGAAAGACTGTGATGCTGAACTTTGATGTCCCAAAAGGAAGGCCAGGACTTAGCAGCAGGGTGAGGTGGGAATTGCATTAAAATCCAAAGGACCTGCTCAGGTTCCAGCATGAGATTCTCCTGCTCCAGTCCTGGTGTCTGCTGAAAACCCTAAACTCACAAACCTTGCACTTTCAACTCTGTTCATTCCCCTTACTTACGTTTTTCTTAACTTTCCATTTATGAAAAGACTTTTACAGGACATTGTACTACATGAAATTAAAATACAGCTCAAGAATTTTGAATCTTCAGGAGTTTTTGGATTCTTGAGATAAAAACTTTCAGTTCAAATGTTTTGAATTTTATACAGGAGGGAAACGGAAAAGTTTTCCAGGGAGTTGGTTAATTTTAATAAGCAGCCTTGCAAAAATCAGAACTGGCTGGAGGCTCAACAGACACAGTGGTTTAGAAATTGATTCCTGCTCAATTATAACCATGACCACTCTTTTAGTAAATATATGTGCATAAAATATCAGGCTTAATTTGTTAAGACACTAAATGCCTTTGTTAGATGGAGTGTTGGAAGTGGAAAGGGACTGAGTTATGATCACTTGGAGATAAGTTTTCTGTGTTTTTACAGCATTTAAATGATAAGAACATTGCACTGATGGGAGTTTTTGCATTTCATGTTGATTCTTGTAACCACAAGTTGGTAACTTTGGGATTTAATTACGTAACCTGAGCTTTTGGCTGCCACACGTTTCTGTTTTAATGGAAGGGGTGATACAGCTGATGATTCCAGTTAATTTATCAGCCCAGTGGGCAGCTCTCTGCTAGCACTGAAATCCAAGTGGCTGTTTGGTAGCTGGATGTGTATTTTATTGGCATCCCTAACAGGAAGAGTGATTTATTCCTAACGGGCATTGGTGTTTTATGAACAGATTATGAAGCAATCGTGAAGCTCTCAGATGGCTTCAACGGAGCAGACTTGAGAAATGTCTGTACTGAAGCAGGTAATTCCTTAACTCTTCATTTGGATGTGCTAAGTCTTGGATAATGCTGAATCTTGGAGCTGTTCCTCTGTGGATTAAACCCAGGAGCTCAAAAACATTCTGCTGGAACATTTCACTTGAGCTGATCTGAGCCAGCCACTTGTTGGCTGATCATGATGTGTCCCACTGTCTCATTAGAAGCAGATACATTCCAGTGATTGCTCCCATTTTTCTCCTTTTTGCAGAGAATTCAGGGCTCTTGGTACCCGTGTGCCTGGAGAATTGATGCTGTTTTATGTTTTTTCCACATTAAAATTTGTGCACTCAGGGTTTGCCTGCATGGGCAGGCTGAGTAACACAGTAAATGCACACTCAGAGTTTAACGAAGTTTTCTTTTTGATAATCCCATAGTTCAGAAAGGTGAATTGCCTCCTCTTTCCAACATCCAAGACATGGTAAAGTCCACATGCAGACAGTGTAACCTGGGTCAGTTTTCATTTGAATTTGAGTGAAACTTTATATTCTGTCTTCACACTGTGAAATCCTCCCTCCCAGGGATGTTTGCGATCCGTGCCGATCATGACTTCGTAGTTCAGGAAGATTTCATGAAAGCTGTCAGGAAAGTGGCTGATTCCAAGAAGCTGGAGTCCAAGCTTGACTACAAACCTGTGTAAATTAACCATAGAATTTGTGATTGATTGTACACATCCCACTGGATTAATGCATAAAAAAAAAAAAAGAGAGAAATAATGTACCTCTTGATTATCACTGTAAGGTGTTTGTGTAGCATGTAGCTAGTAATTTTGGGAATGCTAGTTGCAAGTTGGCTACAGGAGTGTGTTTTCTGTACAATTCCGAAATGCAATGTTGATTACAGCCCAGGCTCAGTCAAATGTGTGGAGATGTGTTGTTCTCTTAGCAATTATGGTGGGAATTGATAAACATGCCTGAAGGGATTCGCAAACAGAAGAAAGTCAGTTCATTTCTTGACTTTTTGTATATGAGTAAATCTCCTTTCCCCAAACAGTTTATGAATAAAACCTGTTTAAATCTCTTTATCCTCGTGGACTTTGTCTGTAGCTGTCACAGAGAGGTGAATTTTGTGTCTTCTGAGTTTGAGGAGCAACTTTTCTCTGGTGTAGGGATTGGAGTCCTGTGCCTCCCATACCAAATGGAGGCAGCGTAACCCATGGAGAGAGGAGGGACTGGCAGGGTCTGGACAACCCTTTCCATGAAGAAATTTTCCCTGATGTCCAACCTAAACCTGCCCTGGCCCAGCCTGAGGCCGTTCCCTCTCCTCCTGTCCCTGTTCCTGGGAGCAGAGCCCGACCCCCCCGGCTGCCCCCTCCTGTCAGGGAGTTGTGCAGAGCCACAAGGGCCCCCTGAGCCTCCTTTGCTCCAGGCTGAGCCCCTTCCCAGCTCCCTCAGGAGTTCTCCAGCCCCTTCCCAGCTCTGTTCCCTTCCCTGGGCACACTCCAGCCCCTCAATGTCCTTTCCATGAGGGGCCCAGAGCTGTCCCCAGGACTGGAGGTGCCTCAGCAGTGCCAGCACAGGGGACAGTCCCTGCCCTGGCCCTGCGGCCACACTGTGACTGGTACAAGCCAGGTGCCTTTGGCCTTTTTGCCCACCTGGGCACACTCATTTGCTGCTGAATTCTGGGTCCAGGATTTACCTGAACTGGTGTTTAATTATTGCAAGAAGTAAAACAAGGTGGTGGTGGTGGTGGTTTTAAGGGCATCTGCTTTATTTTGGTTTTCTAAGCAGTTCCACCACGAGGGGTGCACACAGATCCACTGTGCAGCTCACCTGAGTGTTGGACTGGAGCAGCAGTGCACTAAACTGCACTTCTGGCTACTTGTAATTAACCTAATTGGATTACTCTGGGCATGCTCAGCTGACAGGCAAGTACATGAGATTAACTCTTGACTTCCCAGGAAACACACAGCATTTCCCTGGCAATTTTAACATCTGTAGTTTTATTTCCTTTCCCATTACAGATAAAACAGGTACTGTAAGGTGTAGAACAGTTAAAACAGGACAGGCAACAAGTATTTCCCTGTTTATATGGCTGTTACAGACCTTTCTTCCTATTGTGGCTGTGTCAGGAGTGTAAAGATGCAAATCTCAGGTTTGAACACCCTTTTGAGTGCAGCTCATACATGTAGTCAGTGTGCCTGGAACAATGAGAACATGAAAAGTCCATTTCTGAGCACTACAGTGATGTAAACAGCGAGCTGAGCCTCTGGCTGAGGGAATGGTTGCTGAAATGTGATTGTTGAACATTTCTCAAAGTTTTATTTAGTAAAAACAGCAGAAAGGTGCACTAGAAATAAAAATTGAGACTGTTAAATTCCAGGGCTAATATTTTCAAAAGGATGCTTCCAATTTTATTTAAGCAACCAGCCCATTGCCTTTGCTTGCTTTTACTAAACTTCCCTCAGCAATTCCAGTGACACCAGTGTAGGTTTTTGGTTCACCAAAAAGCACCAGAATGAAAAACTGCAGCTTAAAGTGAAGTCTCATAGAATCAAAAAAATGGTTTGGGTTGGAAGGGACCTTAAAGATCATCCCATTCCATCCTCTGCTATGGGCAGGGACACCTTCCACTGTCCCAGGCTGCTCCAAGCCCCATCCAGCCTGGCCTGGGACACTTCCAGGGATCCAGGGGCAGCCACAGCTGCTCTGGACACCCTGTGCCAGGGCCTGCCCACCCTCCCAGCCAGGAATTCCTTCCCAATATCCCATCTATCCCTGCCCACTGGCAGTGGGAAGCCATTCGACCTTGTCCTGTCCTTCCAGGCCCTTGTCCAAAGTCCCTCGTCAGCTCTCCTGGAGTTCTCAGAGCATGGGACCTCAAAAAGCAGCAAAACAGGTTCTTGGGCCAACACTGAGGTGTCCGAGGGCATCACTCACACAAAGAGGAGCTGACTGGAGATCCCAGAGTAATTAAGGTTGGAAAAGACCCCTGGGATCATGGGGTTCAGCCTGTGACTGATCCCCACCTTGTCACCCAGCCCAGAGCACCGAGGCCACGTCCAGGCGTTCCCTGGACACCTCCAGGCGTGGAGACTCCACCTCCCTGGGCACTTCAGAGCCGACCCGTTTGGCGTTGCCCCCTAAAATGCGAGGCAGCGGCAGCGGCATTCCCATGGGCGATCAAGATGGAAGCGGGGGTGTGAGGAGAAGGAGCCCTCGGGAATGTCAGGGCACGGCGACAAGGAGCCTCAATGGCCGCGACAGGGCGGGAGCGCGCCCGGCGTGAGGCGCTCCGAGCCGGGCCCTGGGCATCGCTAACGGGCGAAGCGCCCGTTACTGGAACTTTGGGGTGAGTTACCCCGAATCTGGGGGTTGCGAGGGGGTTAATTAACGAACCGGGGCGGTAGCTGCCCGTGAGGGGAGGGGAGAGCGCTGAGGGCGGAGCGGGGCGGAGCGGGGCGGGGGCGCCGCTGGAGCGGGGCCCGGGGGCGNGGGGGACGGCGGGACGCGCCGCCGCCAGCGGAAGAAGAGGCGGCAGCAGCAGCAGCAGCATGGCGGCCGGGCGCGAGCGGCTGAGCGCGCCGCCGCCGCCTCCTCCTCCGCCGCCTCCATCTCCTGCCGCTCCCGAGCCGGAGCCCGCGGCCCCGCTGCCCAAATAGCCGCCCTGCCCCGGGTCCTGCCCCGCCCGGACAGCGCCCGGCCATGGAGCTCGCCAAACCGGCCTTCCCCGCGCTGCCGCAGGCCAAAGAGGACTCTGAGGTGAGCGGGAGCTCCGGTCCCGGCCCCCCGCACACGCCCGGCCCGCGGCCCCGCCGGGGCTTCCCCTCACAGCCCTGCCCGCCCTGCGGTGCCTCCCGCGCTCCTTGCCGCGGGATTCCCGCTGGGATCCACCGCAGGCCGCGGGTCCGTGTCCCACCCTGTACCGGTGACACCCCCTGCGACCACCGACCGCATCCTCCCTGCCCTGGTCGCCGCCGGGCTCTGCTCCCTCCACGGCCCTCGCAGACCCCCGGCCCTCCGGCATCTCCCCTCCCTGGTGCCTCCGGCCTGGAAGCCTCCTACTATCCCAGTTCGCTCCCAGCCCTGTCCAACATGGCCTTGAGCACTTCCAGCGATGGGGCAGCCACAGCTTCTCTGGGCAATCTCGCCACCCTCACATTCATGGAACGGAGCCCTCCCCCTCGCTTCACCTCCTTTGGCTTTTGCCCGCCCGTAGCAGCCGGCACTCTTTTCCATATCTCCTTTTCCGCGTTCAGTGTGTCACAGCCTGTCTGTTACCCGCCCTGTCGCTCCGCTGCGTGTCCCCGTGCCTTTGTGAGGCCGCCCTCGGTGTCCCTGTGCCGCGGCGGGAGCAGCCCCGGCAGGGAGGCAGTACCTGCGTGTCCCTGCCGAGCGCTCGGTGCCTTCCACCGCTCAGCTCCTCCAGAAACAACCCGGCGCTCGGGTGAGTCCATCGGGGAGGTATTTTCGCCGTGTTCCAGAGCCAGGACTTCTCCGCGGGCGAGGACAGGTGGCAATGTGCGCTCCGACTGAGCCGCGCGGTGTCACAGGAGCCGGCTCAGCGCGGTGTCTGATTTCTGAACTTGGCTGAACTCCCCGGCGCTGACCCTGGGCGCTGCTGATTTGTTTTTGTGTGTCACACACAGCCCCGAGTGTCCCCCCCTTTGGTGGCCTCAGATATTTAATGCGAGATGTCACAGGCTGTGTGAGGGAAGCTGAGAGTGTCTGAGCTCGTCAGACGCCTGTAGATTGTCATGTATTTCTGAACATCAGCATTTATTTCTGTTTGAACAGCGTTGCTCAATGCTGTTACGGTGGTAAATTACCTGAAATACGGGAGTGACTCTTTGTGTTCCGTTTTTGTTGTCAGTTTTTAATACTCTCATCACTTCAGAGCTCTGGAGGTGTTAGAAGTCATTTAGTTGTTCTCACAAAGTTGTAATCACTTTGTATCTCAACACCAATCATCTACCACCCTGTGAGGTTCATAATTTGTTTGTTTTAAAATAGGTTTTCTTTCTGGAGAAACCAATCATGTTATCTACAGTTTTGTCTGAGAATGGTTACCTAAATTAGCCTGGGTGGCTTCTCATCTAAAATGGCTAAAGAGGAATGTGGGGTTAAAATAAAAATAAAACCAGAGCTCACCGCCAGTCTAACAACTCTGATGAAAACTGAGATTATAATACAGTGTCTTTCAGAGTAGCTTTTATTTTTGGCTTTTTTTTCTTTTTGTGGTGTAAATAATATGATATGTAGTGTGTTAGAACTTCACATAGTGGGGATTTTCAAGAACTGATTCTAGAAGCTGTAAGAATTTCTTTTCAGCATGTTACTTTTGTGTCTGACTTGATCTAAATACAAGATCATGTAAATAAATTCCAAGCTCTGAACACAAGCTAATAAATAGTTGTTTTCTGTGGGGGAAAGAGAAAAGTGAAAGGCAGTGGTGAATGTTAAAGTTCTTGTGGAGGTAACTTGTTAAAAGCAAAGTGTAAGAGGTTTAAGCCCAGGAAACTAAAATCATTCTGCCCACAAAATCTAGATTTTCCTGGAAAGCAGAAGATCATCTCTTGTGCATTGCAGCAAGGAGGCTCTTTAATGAGGAGCAGTCCCTAATATTTCAGGAAGTTGGTGATGGATGGTTTAATGCTGGCTTGGCAGATTTGACTTCAAGATACTGGGAAGGGGAGGAGGGAGAACTTGGGGAATCCCTGGCTGACTTCCTGCTGCTCAGAAGTGCAGCTTTGCCACTTCTTTAACTCAATCCAGCTGCCACTCCCAGCTCCCTTCTCCCAGCTGACACTCGTCACCATGGGACAGCTTTAATAATAATAATAATAATTAAAAATAAAGCCAAATCGCTGGTTGGGTGCACAGAGAAGTGTTGAGGGGAGAGAGCAGCCTGGATTGACTGGGGCAGGCTGCAGGGATGTGCTCTGGATAAATAGGTCACTTTTCCAGCCAGGATGTTGTTTGCTCTGTCCCTAATCCACAGTGTGGTGTTTGGGATTGCTGGGTTTTTAAACCTCTGGGCTGTTGGTGCTTTTGGGAGCTTGGGAAATGCCAGAAAAGCTGGACCTCATCATTCTGGCAAAGCTTTTCTGGTTTATACTGGGAATGTCTGTGAACTGTGTGTTCTTTTGCAGACTGGTGACAGTGAATATCTCAGTGTTACGAGTAATTGTGGTTGTATGTGATGTAGAACCGTTTCTAAGCTTAGATTTTTATATTTCTTTTTCTAAAATTGGCACGTTTTCCAAGGTCAGGTCTCAAACGTTCTTAAATTTGAGAAATTCTGTGTTATATGTTTATACTGGGGGAAAAAATATGGCTAAAAACACATTAAAAAAGGGTCAGGTTAATAACAATTAGTACATGTTGGCTTATTAGTACTGAGACACCTTAGTACTTCTGAAAAGAAGGTCAGTAAGGACTGGAATAATTGAAGGAATTTAATAGAAATTATTTTCCCATTAAATTTTAAACAAAAATAAAAAGAACTAGGATATACATATAATGAGAACACAGCAACAATTACCAGTTTGTTTCTTGGTTAAAACATATTTGCTTGCAATCAGGCTGAGCAAACTGGTATTCATGAGGTATTTAGAATTTTTTTAGGACTCTCCATGGGTTTTGTAATTAAATTAGCAGCGTATTGACTGAGCAGACATATTTGCCTTTTTATTATGCATAAAAGCTGAGTTCTTTTTAGCACATGGGGGTTTTTTTAAAAAAGGAATTTACATTTTTGACAGCTATATTTAGTCTGAAATGCTAATGTAATCCTGACTGCTTTTTTTAACTATGAAGTGATGCAGTCTGTCTAAAGGTGGAACAAATCTGTAAAACTTTTTTTACTCTCACTTTTGATAGGAAACACAACTAAACCCCTTAAAACACAGCTCTTCCCCTCCTCTGCAGACTCCTTAAAATAAGTAGGAAGGCTGTATCATTAGAATTATTTTACCTGCCCACATAATAGAGCCCAAAAAAATGGAGAACAAATGCAGTGTTGTGCTGGGAAATGTAAATCAGGTGACAGATTTTGATCACAACTCTGTGGGATACTATCAGCCTGCTTTGCATAAATCAGAAAAGTGCTCGGTGGCAGCTGAAGTTGAGCAGTCTGTCAGTCCTGATTAACTTGTGCCTCCCAGCCAGGGGAAGCCTGGTGGGATCCACACAGTTTGTGGGATTTGGGAATTAAAGCGTGTTTGGGGTTTTTATCTAAGTGAGGATTGTCTCAGGATAGCCCAATGCACGAGTGAAAAACAGAGGGGGTGTGTAAAGGGCCATTCTTGCACCATTATAAACAATTCTGATAATCTGAATGAGTGTGGCACTCCTGGCATTTATCTTTGTGCTTCTTGTAAGCTGAAGGATCCTGCCTCTGCTGCTTTATTTCAAATTTTATTGGGATAAAATTCTGTGATGAAAGTTTTTATCAGTGCTGCTGATCCTGTGTGCTGATGGCATTTAACGAGGTGTCTTTAGGACCAGCATTAGGGAATGGGACAAATAGGAATTGTTTTGTTTCTACTTTCCATTTCTGCTTTTCATTTAGTTTTACCTTTTATCCTTTTTTGTGGCTCATGTTTCTCTCTGCTAAAACAACTTTTCTTTCCCTGTTGTCCACTTCTTCCTTCCTCTGTGTGCTCTGTCGTTCCCACCTGCTATTATTGCTCCTCTCCACCTTCCTGCTTTTGTATTCCTTTGTATTTTCAGTAACAAGAATGTCTCTGGTGAGGCCTTCCCATTGTCTGAGTGCTCTTGACAAATACACAGAATTCCCTGTAAAACTGCTTCCATCCCTGTATCGTTTCCTGATGGTGAAATCCTGATTTTCCTGGTGGTGGCCATAGGGTGAAACAGCTGTGCAAGGCTGGGAATGTCACCTCATCCTTTCTCCTGCCCCTTTCACAGCCCTCAGCCACTTTTGGGACAGCAGCACTGCCCAAACCTTCCCTCAGCTTGTTAGTGCCATGCCCACACCTTGAGGCAAGTAAAGGATTTGGTTTAATTTTGTACATTTAATAGACTTGCACCAGGATTTCTACCTGGGGGGGAAAAAAAAGTATATTTAAACCTGCACTGGTCAGGCAGTTGCACTAAATGATTGTTGTAGGTCCCTTTCAACTGAAATAATTGTATTTGTATAAAACCCCCCATATTTTTAATATAACTGTCCAAGGAGATGAAGCATGACTGAAACTGAAGACACAACCTTTCACTTCATTCCTGTTTGCAGCTGATTTTGAGGCTCTTAAGTACCACGTTTCACGGTGATAGACGTGACAGGTTTCAGTGATACTCAAATATTTCCCTTGAATGTTCTTTCAGTACCTCATTTAATTTGCCTGCTTTCTTATTAAAAGGTGGCAACTGAGCGTGCTCTGCTACTGCTTTACTATTTCAAGATTTCTTCTGCAGTTGTTCCCTTTTGAAAACATCGATTTAGATTTTTGTGCAAGTCTTTGATGGTAACACACCTCTCCTCCACTTTGTTGAGCTGTATAAAATAATGTGTGAAATGCTTCCAAACCCGAGGTGTGATGTCTTTTCACGGTGTAAATGACACTTAAAGCTGCCTGGGAATTGAGCACAAAGCCTTTGTGTCCAGGGCATTGTTGTGGGCTCAGGACCCAGCCCCAGTCTGAGCTGCAGCCTGGGCAGGGGGATGACAGTGCTGCTGGCAGCTGATGTAATCCTGCCCTCGGAGAGCTCTGAGATAACACTGGCAGGCTGGAATTTTAATTTCCTGTGCAGTGGTTCAAGGCAGAGCCAGGAGATCTCCTGGACGCAGGAACTGGAGCAGGTCAGAGCCCGTGGCTGGCGCTGCCGTAACACTTTCTGCTCCTCCGACTTCACAACTTGTGGGAGAACCTTGCAGCAGGTTTGGAGCAGAGCCTTGGAGTGCTACAGCCTCAGCAGACAGGGGAACAGCTTCAGGCAAGAGGATTCTGACAGCCCTGGAGTTCTGAGGTGCACGATCCATCCTGCAGGAGTGCTGCTGTGATGGGAGGAGAAATCTGTGTGGGGAGGAAAGCAATGCTGTAAACCAACAACAAAAGAGTCTGGGAGTTGGGAAGGGTTGGACACCTGGAGTGGTCAGGGAGGTTTTGCTGGGAGCTGTGTGCAGCTTTTCCAGAGGATTTGAGTGATGGTCTGGGGAGCAGGAGGAGGCATTGCAGGGGTGGATGATGCTCAGAGGCAGCGGTGACAAACCAGAAAAGACTTCCTGATGCCATTCCCCTCTAAGCACTGATTTGATTTATTTTCCTGGTGGTTTTTTCAACACCTCTGAGAGTTTCTCCCTTCACCTGGGCCAGCCTGTGGTTTGCTGTACTAATTATGAGGCAGCAGGAGTTGAGCCATCCTAACTGGGGCTGGCCTTTCAGCCAGAGCTGAGCTTTGACAGAGACTGGGGATGTACCTTTTATGTGTGGAAATCAGATGGGTGTGCAGACTTCAGCTGTCAGAGAGGGACCAGCTGAGCTGTGCCACGTGGCTCCCTTTCACTGCATTCCTTCTGGAGAGGCATCTGCACCTTGGGTACTGTGTTTAAAAACCACACTCTTTGCTTTGGTACAAACGAATTTAAAAAAAATCAGAATGTGAATTTTTTATGTTAAGTCCTAGCCAACGGCACTCTTACAGAAAAAAAGTCCACGTGTCACTTTGTGCCATTAAACAGTTCTGAGGAAGAACAGGTGTAGGTGTGGCAAAATGTGGACAAAATGACCCAAACTGTTGGCAGAGCAGCTCTTGATGTAGTTTGGGTATTGGATACCAAGAAACTCTTTGTAGTGTGGGTGAGTCTTGCTTGTTAATTTGTAGCTTCCATTTATTTCAGCTGGAGATTGGCTGTGGATGGGGCAGGGAGGGCTTTGGAATGTGCTTTATTCCCCTTTCTCCTGCTTGTTTGGGGAGATCTGTCAGAGGGGAGTGGCTCATCTTTAAAACTCTGCAGTTTTAGAGATTATTTTTTGCATTCCATCACTTCAGTGTCTTACAGGTATTGATGGTTGAGTCTTCCAGTGAGTTGTCCCTTGTTCTGGAGAACTTCCCAAATCCTTGGCAGCGAGGAATGCTGTTCTTCCCTCCACCTCTGGCATCATCAGTTGTTTCCTTTGCAAAATTCTTGCATTTGGTCTGATCAAAAGAGGAGCTTTCAGTTGTTCTTTGTCTGCTGGGTACTCCAGACTATGGAAAACCTGGCTGATGAATGGATTCCTTAAATGGAACCTGTGCTTGGGTTCAGTCTCCAGCAATAGATGGGGTTTTTACATAACTTTGCATAACATTTGAATAATCTGGCATTGTTGGTTTGGGAAGCCTTGAAGGGCTGTCAGCAATCACCAAAATCACTCTTTCAGTGGTTTGTGTACTCGTCTCAGATTAAATGTTTTCCTTAAACACTGTCTTTCAGAGTTATTTTGCAGACTAAATCCTATTGGAAACTGTATCTTTTTTTGCTTTTTGGAGGGCACTGAGGATCAATGTCTGGGGCCTATAGTGACATTTTTTCCTTGTTCAGAACATCTGTGCTGTCTTTTGGGATTTGGTTCCCCTTGGACTTGCATTGCTCAATTCTTACCTATTTATTTTGCACAGTTTGCAGCTGTTGGGACTCAAATATTCCTGCCTCTGATGCATTTGAAAGGAATATTTGCAATGTGCTGTTAAGACAAAATAGTGATGAATTTGTGTTTTCATTGTGCTCCAGATTAAGACTTTTAAATTCTACAAACAGAGTAATAAACCCACTAAAGTGCTTGTATATTCCTGGAGTGCAGCTTAAGCTTTTCAGAGTTTATTGCTCTTAGGGTTGGTTTTAAACTTGGACAAACCTGGGGCTTTCTGGCCTTTTGAGGAGTGAATGATGTCTTTGTGTACAGAGCAAGCCAGCAGGGTTGTGCTGAACCCTCTCAGGTCAACCTTCAAAGGATCCAGTTCTGTAAATATCATCCTTTTGTCGCAGCATTTCTCCTTTCTGCTTCCAGGAGCTTTTATTATTCCAGCTGGAACATGCAGAAGTCATTTAGCTGCTTGTGTGTCTTCAGCAAAGCCCATCTCAGTGCATTTTATTTCCCTGTTTGTGCTGCCACTTCAGGTGGTATCCAAAGGATTGGCTGCAGTGGCTTCGTGTTTGTGTGTTTGTTTGTTTGCTTTCTCAGAAATGCTGTCCCAGGTTCAAGCCTTTTCCAGAATAACTTTACTGATACTAAAATCCTTCTTAATTCCACTGCCAAGAGCTGGCAAATCCTCCCTGTGCACTGTGGGGGTGTCTGGGGGAAGCACAGGATTTTTATTGGTTTGGTAAAAAAGGAGTTGAATGTGAAATTAAGTGTAGGTGCTCAGGTGGACAGTGCTGCAATTTAAGGGATTTTTCCTGCTGTAATCCAGACCTCCTTTCCCAGCTGGAATATTTAGAGCTGAACTTTCCCAGACTTTTGAGGACATTGAAACATAACATAGGGGAAGTTTTTTCTTAGCTGCTGGTGTGTGTGTGAATCAAACAACAGGGTTATGTAAATAAATGTATGCAGTCTATTGGATATATTTGACTATTCCCTGGGGTTTTTTTCCCTCCAGATGGTAACTGGGATCTCAGCTCCAACTCCTTCATGTGTGAGGGTCAAGAAATGAGTAAGAGCCTGTTAATAGAGGCCAGTGGGAGTTGTAGGGAAGGAAAGACAGGAATAGTCTCTGCCTGAGCAGTTCTCTGCTGGGCTTTGGCAGCGCTGCAGAAAGGAGCAAAGGATGGAAATGTTGATCCTGGCGTTGCTCTGGGCAGTTCTGGTGGGAAAGGGTCAGCTGGGAATGGCACCGGGGGGCTGGGATTCTGTGGGAGGGGGTGCTGGGCTGTAAGTGACCACCAGGATCACGGGCACAAGAGTTTTATTTACTCTGGGAGGATCCTCCCCAGTCTGCTGGAGGATGGGGAGTAGTGGAGACTCAATGGCTGGCTGTGGTCATGGGGAGCACAAATTTCTGGAATTGTTCAAGCTGAATCCAGAATATTCACAGCCAGAGTGTTTGAGGTGAGGCAGTGTGGATTTTAAGGGAGTCACCTGCTCCACTTGTTATCTCCTGTTATTTCAGTGGCTGCAGGAATGCACCAGCCAAGGGAACTCTTTTGCTTCCCTGGCTAGCACAGAATGTTCTAAAGCTTTTTTCCTTTCTCTTTTTTCCCCTCCTCACTTCAGAGGGAAGTTTCTAAGCAGAAAGCTGAGGTGTGGATGTACAGCTGATAAGGATCTTTTCCAGCCTTAAGGATTCTTTGTAGAATACTTGAGGTTTCTTCAAATTAACTTTCCAAATACTGTTCCTTGCACTTGGGTGGTGCTGGCATCCATGTGGAAAGGCAGCAGGGAGCTTGTACAGAACTTAGAATGTGATTATGTTGTATAAACTGCATCTACACATCTGTGTCTGAATGTTTTTCTCTGTTGTATATATAATTATTTTTAATTTTTTTTTTTTTAAGGATTGGACCTATCCCATGAGGAGAGAGATGCAGGTAGGACACTTTCATTTACTGTCTGGGGCAAACCCCACGGAGCATTTAATGAGGAGAAAAAAGGAGCTGGTATCAAAATCAGTCTTTATAAGTAAAGTGTCAGGCAGCACCATGGGAGACAGAATTAATTAGTTAATTAAGGAGAGGATCTGCCAGCTTGGAGTACAGGTGTGTTTGCATCTCTGTTGTACAACTACTAAAACATAAATCCCCCAAATGCTACATTTTTGTCTTTCTCAATGTTTTTAGGAGATGATTGCTAAAAATGTGTTGGAGCTTTGCTTTCTGCCTTAAACTTGGAATTGTTTTCTAGTGGGGTGCACAATTAAAGTTTTCCTGCCACGGTGTCAGTCCAGCCTTTGCACAAGATAAGATCCACACACCTGCATATCTGTATTGGTGGGGAGATAAATGGTTACAAACTGATATTTTCCCACTGCTAGGTCAAAGCTAAAGAATTTCCATGTGTGTCTCTCTGTCCATGAGAGCAATTTGGAGTTAATTACAAGCCAGGATTATAAACCAAGTTGAGAGTTCCCTTCCCTTGATCTGGGGCTGGGTGAGATGCAGTGATCAACCTGGAACTTAGTCCAGATAAAGGATTTTATTCCTGGTCCAAACCAAGATCTCCTGCACCAAGATCATGTTTCTTTTCTCCTGCCAAACCAATTTTTTCCTTGTCCTGTTATAAATGACATTGATTACACATTTCACTAATATGTCAATTGTTTTTTCCGTGGCCATGGTCTGAGGTGAGTGAAATGTGTTATTTCAAATCATTCTGAGCTGGTATTAAATGTCTCTTCTTCTGCCTCCTAGGAAATCTTACCTGGGTTATTTTTAGGCCCATACTCTTCAGCTATGAAAAGCAAGGTATGATTTTCAGAATATTCTCTCCTAGGGAAGCTTTGCTGTGGTGATTGGGTTTGTTACTGTGGAGATCTGCTCAAGTGTATCTATAGAAGTGTAAATTTGGTTGCAGTTCTGAACTGGAACGTGAAAAATGCCAGAGTGGAAGGAATATGTGGTGCATTTGTGGGATGGTCTGAGCTATTTGTATGAAAATTGAGTCTTAAATGTGATTTTTCTTAGAAAATTGAAACCATTTGAGACACTTTACCAATTCTTCTTTTCTTTGCTGAAGGGTTGCAAGACAAATAGACCTGGGAACTCACACACAGGCATTAAAACAAGGAAAATGAAGTTTACAATGAAGTCAAGCACTGCTCAGGCACAGCTTGGCTCTGCAAATTTGCCTCGTGCTTTAAATGATCTTATTTTTATTTTCATAGTCTGATTCCAGCAAGAATCCAATGCTGGCTGCAAATTCCTCCCTCATGTAGGGACTTGCAATTTCAGGCAAAGTGAGAGGTGGGCAGAGACAAACAAGTTCATGGAATGCCTTCCTTTTTTGTCATTGTTAGGAATTTTTCTCTTTTTGAAAGACAACATTTGCACACTCTGCTCTGAATTCTAGAAAACCAGCTCAGATTTTCCTTGCTGTAGCCCTATTTTGTATCTGAGTATAGCTTTTCTTTTTATTACTGTGTCATAGATGAACCTGTAATTTTCAGAGGTATTTTTTTTTCTTTCTCCACAGCTACCTATACTCCAGAAACATGGAATAACCCATGTGATATGCATACGGCAAAACATTGAAGCAAATTTTATTAAACCAAACTTCCAGCAGTTATTTAGGTGAGAAATGATCCAGATTCCTTTGTGTGTGTGTGTTCTTTCCAAATATTTTCACGCTGTCAGAACTATTTGAAAAATGTGCTGAGGTGCAGCAAGATTTTAAATCAAAATTGTTGATTTTATTCCTCTTGAACTCTGGACAAGTCTGCAAATTAGAATTGTCCATAGTTTGCAGTAACTGTCTTCAGCTTTAAGTGGTTTCTGAAAGGGGAGATCTGTCAGGGGGTGTTGGAGGAGATTCCTCACTCCCTGCCTCACAGGGACAGCTCCAGAGGTCCTGGACTGTAGAAGTTCTGGAGCTGAGAGCAGGAATTAAAGCCAGGAGGTTGTGCTGGGCTCCTCCTGCAGCTGGGAGTGCAGGGGAGGGGTTGTGGCAGCTCAGTGGTGTTGAATGCTCACAGAAGCTGTTTTCACTGCAGGTATTTAGTCTTGGACATTGCAGATAATCCAGTGGAGAATATAATCCGATTTTTCCCTATGGTGAGTACGTGGATTGGGAATGGAGCTGCCCAGGAGTTTTCTAAGCTAACAGAGAGCAGTTTCAAATTTGGGATACTCAGCCTGAGGCACCTGGAAGTGCTGCTATGGCTCTTGGCCTTATTATTGACACTTTAATAAGTGTAATTAACTCCTTTTTACAAGTATGGGAACAGCTGGAGTTGTAAGAGCTGCTTATTGTTATGGTATTAACAAAAAAAAAAAAAAAATTTTAAAAAGACTGACCTCAAAACAGAGATTTGGTCATGGGGAAATTCTGTTTGAGCCCAAGAGTATTTACATTTCTTGTATCAAATGCTAAACCAAATTTGAAATAGTAACTAAGTTTCTCAGTGTCTTAAAACATGTTTACTGCAGAGGAATTAAACAGTAACTTGTAGATTAAACAATGGCCATTACTTGACCAAGCCCTTGGTTTTGAGCTGTGGGTTTGTATCTTTATTTTAGTTTCGTTTGCAACAGAGCAAAAGCATTTTGTTCCTTCTTCCAGCAAAAAACCCAACAGTGCCTTCAGGCTGTTCTTGCACTGACAGTTTTAGGAATAGTTAAAAGTACAAAAGAAATACAAATGTCCAGTTGAAATGAGGTCTAAGTCTGCATAAAGGTGCATTATTGTCACGGTATATAAAGACTGATATAAAAATTACACCCAATTTAGGTGTTAGTGCCACTTGCATTTAAAATAATTTGAAATTTTGGGTCTTGTAATGGTTTTTTTTTTTTCTTTTCAGACTAAAGAATTTATTGATGGAAGTTTACAAAGTGGAGGTAAAGTTCTGTTAAGTTTTCCCTCATTTACTAAGGTGTTGTTGAAGCTTTAAAACTAACTTAGGGTGTGTATTAGGGACTCTTAAATATGAGCTTTTCTTAAATTTGGGGGGTTTATTGTGCTTGATTAGAACTATATTAGACAAATTCAGAGCAAAGTGTTCTTTCCTTTTGCCTCTAACTGGAAAATGAACCTCTGGGCTTTGGGGTTTTTTCACTTTAACCACAACTGAGTTCTGTGCATGAAATTTTCATGTCCTGTCTCTAATGTAGGACCTTAAATCTGCCTTGTGGCCATTCTGTCACTGAGAATCCTCCCTGGAGCAGGAATCTCAGTTCCTGGATCCCCATGGACAGAGTGTAGATAGAAATTCAGGGTGAAGGAACACAACACCTGTTTTTCTTGGATGTGTCCTGCTGCTGCCTAGTTCTCCATAACAAGGAAAAACCACATTTCAAAGAATTTCCTTCAGTTTGTACAAACATGGTTGATTTTTTTTTTTTTTCTTTTTCCTTCTCAGGAAAAGTTCTTGTCCATGGAAACGCAGGGATTTCTCGAAGGTAGGGAATGATCCATCCTGATGTGAATATTTTGAAACAATTGAAATACATTTTACTAATTTTTGATTTGTTTTTTCTCCAGTGCTGCCTTAGTTATTGCATACATAATGGAAACATTTGGGGTGAAGTACAGGTGAGAACAGGTTTTAATTCAGGTTTCAATTCAGGTGCTGTGAGTGAATAATGATTTTGGAGGGAACAGAAACAGTTGTGATTTCCCTCAGTCTCAGCAGGTAACAACTGCCTTACCTAAGACTTTACAGGGGGCTGATTATTCCATTTCACTTCACTGCAGGTGTGTTTAAACCCTTTTTTTTTTTTTTTTAAGGATTAGGCCCCTGCTGCTAAGGGAAGCAGGGCCTCAGCCTCCATCCATGGATAAAACCATGGGAGAGGCCCCAGGGGCTGTTCCAAGCCTGTGCTGGACTGGAAAGTGAGCTGAGCACTGGGGTGGGCAAACAGAATTGTACAAGTGGTGCTGCTTCTGCTTTGGCCAAGCAATTTCAGTTGTACAGAGCAGTTCTGGGGAGAGTTTAGAGGTTTTGTAGTTCTGAAAAACTGACAATCTGAAGGCAGACTCAAACCACAGAGACTTCTGTGTATTTTTCACTGAAGTGTTTTCTCCTTTTCCTTTAAGGGATGCATTTACTTATGTCCAAGAAAGAAGATTCTGTATTAATCCTAATGCTGGATTTGTCCATCAACTTCAGGTGACTTTTTTTTTTATTCCTGATCATAACTGAGAAGCCATTTAATGAATCATCTTCCTGCCAAACAGACATTTCTGCTTAGACTGAACATTTACTACACAAATCTGCTTCAAGGAAATGTCAGGAGCTGTAGTAAAGCTTTGGGAGGAGGATGAGTGGGCACCTCAGTTCCTCAGACTTCAGCTTTGGACAAAGCAAATCCAGGAATGGAGGAGAAATAAAAATCCTGGTTTGTGCAGTGATGAAGAGGCTCTGAAATGTCTTGGTTGATGGCTGAGGGAGCTGCAAAGGGAATGTTGTTTGTTCCTTAAACCCTTTCCTTTAGCCATCCTTGAACTTTTTTCCTCTGACTTGCTGATGGGTTTTTTTAATTCATGTGAAAGCAACAAAGACTTCTCCTCCTCCCAAATCTGTGCCTTGCTATGAGATGCTCTCTGCTCATCCTCACAGAGCTTCATGCCAGAGCAATTGCAATGTCCACTGTTGCACTTTTGCAGGAATATGAAGCCATCTATCTAGCAAAATTGACCATCCAGATGATGTCACCTCTGCAGCTGGAGAGATCCCTCTCAGTCCCACCTGGCAGCACAGGTGAGCAGCTTCTCCTGCTGGGCTGGGAGGTGATTTTTACACAAACCTCGAGCAGCAGAACCCCAAACTCTTGGGGAAGGGGATGGCTTTTGGTGTGCAAGCCGAGCTCAGGGTTCAGTGTGAAGTGTTTAAATGTTGTGGTTTCCTGTGGCTGAGGGTCCCTCTTGCCTCCTGCAGGGAGTTTGAAGCGGATGCACGAGGAGGATGAAGACCTGGGCACCATGCAGGTGGCAGCAGCACAGAACGGCTGATGGCTGAGGACAAGCACTGCTTGTGTTGAGAATTCCTGCCAAGAAAGGTGAAGAGAACTAGGGAAAAAAAAAAACAAAAACAAAACAAGAATGAATGCAAACAATGAACACACATAGCTTCTTTTCAATTACATGTTGCTTTCAGATGTAAATCTGCCTCTGCAACACACTAAGCATCATTTTTAAGATGTTGGACTTCTTGAATGAATAGATGGCACTGATTGTTTTACTCCTTTTTTACACTTTACAGTTTTATTCTAAACCAAGATTTTTGGACTTGCAAAGAGGTATTATTGCAATAATGCACTTTTCATACTTGAAATTTCTTTATTTGTATGATATAAAGTTATTACTTTAAACAAAATGCAAGCGGGGAGGGATTTGTTTATAAAGTTATTTGTGTAATTTATAACAAGAGACTTTAGTAAAGAAAAAGTTTGCTAAAATTCACCTTGTTCTCAGTATATATTCTGGCAGAAATGTGCTTTAGGAACATCAACACAGAGGTTAATTCAAGTTGAACTGTCTAGAACACTGCATCCTCAAACTGCTTTTCAAGGAGTAGTTGCTGTTGTGAGGCAGTAGTTGCATCATTTGAGGTAAAAATTGGATTTGTCTTTGAAATCTGAGGCCCAAAGCACTGCCCATAATGGGATCAAGACTTAAAGGATTCACCTCAGGTCTTGTAAAACAATAGACTCAGCTAAGAAGCATTTCTTGGTGCTTTAAGGTTTTCAGATTGGGGATTCTCAGGGTGGTTTGTGCAGCTCTAACTCTCCTGTCTCAGCAGCACAGAGGTTGTGCAAGCACAGTCCTGGCTCTGCATCTGCCTTATTTGCCAATGTTTGTTGCCTAAAAGCCAGGAATGGAATGATGGCTCCTTGGGAGCACTCAGAAAAAGGCTCTTAGAAAAACTTGTGTATTGGGGAATCTGAGCTTGGTAATCAGACTGTGAAACAGGGAAAAAGTGGGATTGGGATTTGGGGCTCAGAGCATCCAGCTGTCCCCTGCACTTGGGTACATTCTGTGTCACCTCAGAAGGGACAGCCTGTGCTGGGGGGTCCCTGAGGGCAGAGCTCTGAGAAGTTGAAGGCAGGAATGTGAACAGGGCAGCTGTTCCCTGAGGATCTCTTTTGCCTGGCCCTGCATCTCCTGGCGAGGGAGGATCCCTCTGGAGCGTGTGGAGCTCTTGGCCTCTGTCAGGGCCCATGCAGGGAGTTAGAGCCTGGTGTGGAAATCCATGCCTGGGTCAGAGCTGCTCTGGAACAGGTGGGGGTGACACCTGAGGAGGAAATCTGCAGGGAGTCAGGGCTGGTAGCTGAGCCAGGACATGGGGTGAGGCTTTCCAAGGCTTTCCAGCCTCATAACCTCTGCTCCCATGGAATGTGAAGGCCCTGGAGTGCTGAACCAGGGTTCAACTGCACATTCCTGTTCCTGCTGATATCCCCTGCCACCCACAGCAATGCTGGAGCAGTGTAATTCCTTCAGGGGAAGGCAAATCTGCCATAAATAGTGTGATGCTTTAGTTGGGAACTTCTCAGCTGGAAAAGAGGAAGTGACTTATCTCCTGGAGAGCTGCACTGTGTCAGTGTCCAGCTGCCTGGCTCAGGGTGCAGTTGGTTTTGCAGTTGTGGAGGGTTTGTTCCTGCTCTGCACTGACTCTCCACGAAGGAATGCTCTGGAGCTGTTGGGAAATGCATTCCCAGCCCCTGGAGCACGAGGCTCCCCCATGGCAGCAGCAGGGCTGTGCCTGGCCCTGCACAGCTCCCAGCCCCTGCCAGCCACGAGCTGCTGCTGGAACTGGGCTGGGAAGCATCAAATCCCTTTCTGTTTCAGGTCCCTGGGGAAGGGGAGGGATGGAGCACAGATGGAAGGCGCTGATTCATCTCTCCAGGCTCGTCTGTGTCTGGGTCTGTTCTCTCTGGGGTCCTGGGAACACTCACTTACTACTGACAAGCTCCATGACTAAGGATTTTTCATCAATCCAGTTTTTTCATGGCATTACCCCCTCCTGGTGCCTTTTACAGTCATTCTGGTCTGTCTGCCTGTCAGATCCTATGGGATTCTGAGATTTAATTTTCCTCAGATCTATTACTGAGCTGTCTATTTAAAACTTCCTGTGTCTGTCTCCCGTAGTTTCGCTGCCAGGAGTGTTTCAATATTTGGTTTTGGGGGTTGGAATTGGAAGCAGGGTCCCTCACTGTGAACTTGAAAAGAGAAGTGGAGGGTGAATTATTATTTTTTTATTTCCCCAAGTTCAAACACAAAACTGCAGCACCCAAATCTTTGGGAATCCACAGCTTCACATCGAGGTGCTGAAGTTCCCTTTTCCAGCTTAGGGGAAGCAGAGTGAAGGAGCTTGAGATCTCTTCCTCAGGGTGGGAAAGCTGTCAGCCAAAACATTAAATCCCAAGCAGGAGGTAACATCAAACCTCTGGAGAAGCTGTTAGGGCTGGTTTCTGACCAAAATAAATTGCCAAGACCAGGTTGGACAGGGCTGGGAGCAACCTGGGGTAGTGGAAGTGGCCCTGCCCATGGCAGGGGTGGAATGGGATGGGCTTTAAGGACCCTTCCAGCCCAAACCAGTCTGGGATTTTCTGATATTAATCAACTCTGTGTCCAAATACTGCTATTTTGAGATATATTTATATATTTTATGCTATATATAAAATATATCTAGGTATAGCTATATATAATTATCTATATAAAACAGAGGTACCCAGATAATGCCTCTGGTCCAGGGAAGAGCTTCCCAGGGGGAAGATGTTCATGAAGGGTTTGGTGTTTGCCTCAAGGAGGTCATGGTTGATTTTATATATTTTATACATATATATATATTTTATACATATATATATTTAGTCTCTATATGTATGTATATATATATAAAACATGTATACATTATAAACATGCCATATATAGATTTTATATATACATAAAATACATCTATAGATGTGATATATACACACATAATATACATGTATATATAATGTACATACATAATATTTATATCTACATTTTAGAAATTTTTTAATATATACATAATATATTGGGGCCCTTGCTTTTTCCTCTTCAGCCCCTTGTACTGTGGATACATTTCAGGGCTGTTTCAGTTCCTGTTTCCTTCCCCTAGGGCTGTTCTCTGCTCGTGCTCGTGGCATTGTCCCCATCCCTGTGACAGTTTCAAACACCCCCCTGTGACTGTGGTGCCCCACCTGACCCCACAGTGACACCTCCAAGGCTCCAGCCTGGCCACTTGCAGCTCTCCAGCTGCTGTTTGTCCAGAGGGGTGGGAATGTCACCTCTGGGATGAACAAAGAGCTCTTGAGCTGCGCTGAGGGGGCTGTGCTGGCAGGACCATTGTGATGCAGCCACAAACCCCAGCTTCCAGCCCCATCCATCTGTTCTGCAATGATCTGAGCAGGGCCACGGCACCTGCTCTTCACTCTGATCTTCTCATTAACTCTTAATGAGGGCCTGGGGCTGTTTAGATATCATGGAATTCAAATAATCCTCTTTAAATCAGTGGAAATTCCAAATTAATTGAAGCTGTGCAAGGCAAGAAAATCCACTGCAGTCACTTGGGCCAGCAGAAAGCAGGAGCTGCTTTACAGATTTAGTTTGGAGTCAGGGCTCAAGCCATGCAAGTGCTGTCAGAGGAGCACATCTGCTTTCTCTTGGGAGGGAAATCCACATGGAATTGCTAAAAGTGTTCTTTTCAGCTTAGGGAAGGGGCACAGGTACCTGCAGCAGGTGGTGCTGCTCAACAAGTACATCCTCACTCCATGAAAAACAGTCCAGATACAGGTGGCAATCATTTATTCAGCTTAAACAAAGATATTCCTTAAAAAAATAATCAATAAATAAACCAGACATCACCAATGAGACACTGCATGGAGTGGAGAACCCTCAGGAAGATCAAGCAGAGCCCCCAGCACTGTCGAGTCACTCTCCAGAGCACAAAGCAGGGCAGTGTGGAAGGCCTGGCTGCCCACAAACAGCCCTGGCTGGGTACAATGCCCCATTCATGGCTGGGGGATTGTCACTGCCCACACAAAACACCACTGTTGGCAACAGGGTTTGGACATTATTTGCTTGCTGCCCCTGGCAGAAGTGCTAAAATCATTTTTCCAGTCTTAGAGCCAGAGGGAAGCTCTGCAGCAGCAGCAATTCCTGGGGAACAGAAGGGGGGATTTCTCTGCTGGTTTGCTGTGCCACAGCTGGAAATCCCTCCTGGCAAAACCAGAGCCCACCTGGTGCTCTGGAGTTCCAGTGCCTGGGCCAGGAATTCAGTGAATTCCAGCATGGTTTGGGCTGGAAGGGACTTTAAACTCATCTCATTCCAACAGGGACATTTTCCACTATCCAAGAGTGCTCCAAGCCCCAATGTCCAGCCTGGCCTTGGACACTGCCAGGGATCCAGGGGCAGCCACAGCTTCTCTGGGCACCCTGTGCCAGGGCCTCACCTCCCTCACAGGGAAGAATTCCTTCCCAATCTCCCATCTATCCCTGCCCTCTGGCAGTGGGAAGCCATTCCCCCTTGTCCTGGCCATACAAAAGTCGCTCTCCCTCTTTTTCAGGTACTGAGAGTGGCTCTGAAGCTTCTCCAGGCTGAACACCCCCAGCTCTCTCAAGTGAAGCTGAATCTGCCAATCCCAATCCCCTTCCCATTGATTGCTGGCCAGAACCCCACTAGGGATGGGATACATTCCATCAGACATTCCAGTTTCCCAGTTACCCCTGCCGTGCTGCAAACCATGTTTGGGGTTTCTATGTCAGAGAAAAGGAATTATCCTGAAAACCAAGTTATCAGCTAAAGTGCAGGAGCCCTGCAGTGAGAAGCACACATCCATTTTAGACTGGGAATTCAGCACAGCCTGTAAGGATTCTCCCCAGCCTGCACCAACAGTAACAAATCCAGTCTTGGAAAACAGTGCCTATAAAACTTCTGATGCACCACCAGCACTTCCATGAGGTGTCATGGAAAAAAACAGAACAAAGGCCTGTTCTGTGTCACTAATTCTGCATAAGAGAAGCCTCATCCCTTCCCCAGCCACGTCATCCTCCCATCAGCACAGCCAGGACAGTCCCAGGGGCTGTCCTCTGGCTACTGAGAAAAGAAGCACAAACCTTTAGAAAAATACAATGCAAGAAAAAATCTGAGATAAAAATATATACCTTTGGTTAAAAACCATCCCTTTAACGAGTCCTTTGTAACTCAGCTAGAACAGAAAAGCTTCACCTCGACTCAACAGCAGTAAAAATTAGTTCTAAACTTTTTTCTAACCCAGAGGACCCTTTCTAAAACCTCAGTAATTTTTTTCCCCCAAGATTTACACATTTGATGTTCATTATTGATAGGGATTGTTATAGTTGCAGCAATAAACTATATAAATTTTCCACGGAGAGAATGTTTGTAGCACAAGCTCCTCCACCAACAGTCTTTCCACGAGAAAAAAAAAAACAAACCCAAAACACCTAGAAGTTGTTAATTGAAGAACCGTTGAAACATGTAGTTTTCTTCAGATACCAAATAACCAAACTTCTTGTAGAAATCCACATTTTTGGGCAGACACTCGAGGGTGATTTTGTAACAGTTCAGTCTCTTACTTAGCAAGGTGAGGGTGGACGTTAATCTGGAAAAGACAAACAATCAGCAATTAAATGCTGTCTCAGTGAGTATTTAATTAGTGAAATTATCACAGCCACAACACTGAGGGCTGACAGCACTCTCTGTGTTTCCCTGCAGATCATTTTATTCCCAGCTGGTGATCCCTGCTGGCTCAGTTCTTCCCAGGTGCTTGGCAGGAAGGTTTAAGGTGCAAGGGCTTGGAGCCCACCCGCTGCTGAATGGCAAAGGTGGGGAATACTCACAGTTTTCCAAGCTGCTTCCCTCTGCACTCCCCGCTGACCACCACATCTTCTATCCTGCCTCTCTGAAAGCACAGGCAAGTGTTTGTTACCCTTGGAATTGCCCTCCCAGCTCCCTGTGTTCACAGCCTGGCTGGGACTCCCAGCACGGAGATCCTCAGCCATCTGCTCCCTCAGAAACACGTCTGACTCCTTTAGAAGCTCACTGGGACAGACCTCCAAGTGCTCCTTTTCCTTAGGAAAAGCCAGTTTCCTTTCACTATTAGCTTGGCACTCAAGGATGTGATATATTTTTTTAAATGCAGAAAATATTTGATCTTTTCAAACATATATTTTTCAGATTTTGAAGGTTGGGAAAGCCCTCTAAGACCATTGAGCCCAACCATTCCCCCAGCACTGCCAAGGCCACCACTGCCCCATGTCCCCAGGTGCCACATGCACACAGCTTTTAAATCCCTCCATGGATGGGGACTCCATCACTGCTAGGGCTGGACAACCCTTTCCATGAGGAAATTTTTCCCAATATCCAACCTAAACCTCCCCTGGCACACCTTGAGGTTGTCACCTCACAGCAGCACCATAAAACCAACACGCCCAGGATCAGGGACAGGATCTTCTCCTCCCTTCCCAGCTGCAGGGTTTACCTTGGCACAGGAGTGAGTGAATTTATGTTCTATAACCAGCGTTGCCGTAGCAACGATCTGCCCGAGGTTGGTGTCCTCCACCACGGTGACGTAGTAATCCCCAGAGCTCTTCATGTGCTCGAAGGTTCCTGTGGGAGCAGGCACACAGGGGAACAGGCAATTCGGGCTCACCTTAAACTGCAGCCAAGTCTGGTGCTCACAGCACGTTCAGATCACTGTGGGATCACAAGGAAGATGCGCCCAAGACCCCAGAAAATGAAATCCCTGGAGTCAGACTAACCCAGGAAAAAGCAGAAATGACACAAATTCCTTTTCCTTATCTGCCCAAAGAACCCTCCTTGCTGAGCATCTCTGCACACGGGCACTACCACACAGAATCGTGGCATGATTTGGGTTGGAAGAGAACTTTAATCTCATCCAGTGCCACCCCTGCCATGGCAGGGACACCTTCCCCTGTCCCAGGTTGCTCCAAGCCCCATCCAGCCTGGCCTTGGACACTTCCAGGGATCCAGGGGCAGCCACAGCTTCTGTGGGCACCCTGTGCCAGGGCCTCCCCTCCCTCACAGCCAAGAATTCCATGGTGAGGGTTGTCCAGCCCTGGCACAGCTGCCCAGGGCAGTGGTGGCATCCCCATCCCTGGAGGGATTTAAAAGCTGTGTGGATGTGACACTTGGGAACATGGATTAGTCATGGCTTTGGCTTAGATCCTATGATTCCCTAAGTCCCTGGGCTGCTTCCCCACTGCCTGTCCAGCTCAGGAGTGGGATCTAAAGGGGACCTAAAGTGGACTCCAGGAGAGTTGGAGGAGGACTTGAGACAAGGGTCTGGAGGGATAGCACCAGGGGGAATGGATTCCCACTGCTAGAGGGCAGGGATAAGTGGGATATTGGGAAGAAATTCTTCCCTGTGAGGGTGGGGAGACCCTGGCACAGGGTGCCCAGAGAAGCTGTGGCTGGATCCCTGGAAGTGTTCCAGGCCAGGCTGGACAGGCCTCGGAGCAACCCAAATTCAGCCCAAATAATCCATCCTACCAGGTTTAGAAAGCTGAGCTATCTAAAGCTCAGACTGAAAACCAGTGTCACAATTGAGGCCTGTCCCAGCCAAGCAGCCCCTGGGGACAGCTGCAGCTGGATCCAGGGCTGAGTGCCAGGGCTGCCTGGGGGAGCTGAGCTAATCACTCCCTGTGGCACCAGGCAGTGAGGAGCCTCACACCCAGGCAGCTCTGTGTCAGCACCAGCATCCTTTGATTCCCTGCAGCCCTCTGGGAATGCCAAGGAATGAGGATGTACTCACTGAGGAACTGCTCCGGGCTCACAACTCCGGTCTCCGTCAGCTCTCCCAGAACCTTAAAAAAGCCTGTTAGGAAAGGAGGGTGGAAAACAACTCTCAGTGAGGGACAGACAGACACACAGTCAGCTCCAAACAGGACAGAACAATCCCACACAGCTGTTTGGAGAGGGACCATCCCCATTGGCACCACCCCATCATCCACAATCCCACACTCCCATGGCACCATCCCATCACAACGGGATTGAGCAATGCTGAAGGACTGGCTAAAGCTTGAGTAACCCCAAATGATACGAATCCAAAACAACCTTTTTATCCAAATTCCAGAACTGAAGGAGAATTCTTGCACCAAGGTGTTGATTCATGTTGCTTTGGTTAAAGGGAACAGTATGAACAACTGTGCTCCCTCTCCAAAGCCATGATGAATGGGAAGTTGTGGAGTATTTGGAATGTTTTACTTGAATTTTAGGATTAAAACAGTAAATTAAATCTTCAGCCAACACAGCACCAATCCATGATGCCAAAAGCTCAGATTCAGGGATGTGGTCACAACCCCAAGGCTACCAGAGCTCCAGAAGCATTTGGACAGGGCACAGAGTGGGGTTTTTGGGGTGTCCTGTGCAGGGTCAAGAGTTGGACTCAATGATCCCTGTGGGTCCCTTCCAGCTCAGGATGTTCTAGAATTCCATCAAATTGTTTACTGATAAAAATAACCCAAATCAGGGAAAATGAGCAATCCCAATCTACTGAGAGCTCCTGCAGAAACAGAGGTTATCAACTCAGCCCCCCACGGTCATTTCTGGTGATGATAAACCAGGATTGTACCTCGATTTAAATCAGCTGTGCAAAGTGGTCTGAGGACCAGCCCATCCCCTGGATCCAGAGGAGAAATAGCAGGAGAAAAGGTGGTGGTGTTCTGGCTCCAGTCGAGTTCCTGCAGGATTCTGGGGTCAAACATGGGCGTGTCGTCGGGCATCACGGTGGCCACGGGCATCATGGCTGCAAGAGAGACCTGCAACGGAGTAACACAGGTAAGGCACGGTGGAACCTCTAAATAAGTTGTTTCCCCTGGCTGTGGCACGCTGTGGGATGTTCCTCAGGGATTTCAGGAAGGTGAATCCACTGCTGTTCACTTGATCTGCAGCTGAAGCTGCTCAGCCTTCACCCGCTGGGTTAGCAGAGTGTGCACCCGGACACGGCGCACGTCAGCCGGAGCTGGGGTGTTTGTCTTGGAAAAAACCACCTGATAAGGCTTTGAGCAGGGTATTTAACCTCTACAGCCCTCTGGACAGGAAAGCATCACTCTCAAGAAACCTCCCAACAACCTGTCCAGACATCATTTGCACTCCTGTTCAGTTTAAAACCAGCTGTGGGAATAATGCACTTTTTTCCAACCAGTCCCATCCCGTAAATATTCAATCTCTTGGGCACAAGGCACCACATCCCACTGCAGGTGATGCCAAACTGCCTGTCCTGGGCTGTCCTGTTTGCTCCCTGTGTTTACAGAGCCCAGCTGGCAGGCAGAGCCCCAGTGTGCATTGACAGGGAACACAGCAGTGCCAAGGTGAGGGAGAGACACCTGTTAATGATTAAAGACACAGGAGCTGGGGGTTGTTCTGCATTACAGGATTCTCCTTATTGCATTCAAGGCCAGGCTGGACAGGGCTTGGAGCACCCTGGGATAGTGGGAGGTGTCCCTGCCATGGCAAGGGGTGGGATGAGATGGGCTTTAAGGTCCCTTCCAAGCTGGAATTCTTTGATAAAGGAAAATAATTCTTACTCTGTCCCCTGTGGAATACCTGGTCATGGTTCTGGTATGAGCATAGCTCATGAGAACTTCTAATTTCTTTATAAATCTTCAGATTACCTCAGCTGCACCATCAGTGATAGAGCAGCCACACACCAGTGGTCAGGCTGAATAAACAGCCAAAGAAAAAAGTGTTGGAGATGACACTTTTTAAAATCAGACACCTCACAGCCCAGAGAAAGAACAGGCAATGTTTGCTGTGAAGCATCACAATGTAATGAGCCTCAAAAGTGAAAGTAGCTGCAGAAACCCAACTGAAATTTCTTAAAAAAAAAAAACAAAACCACAAAATCTTTGTTTATGCCACCTGCTGGTACACATTGGCCTTTAAATCCCAGTTCTCATCCTAATTTTGCATATAAAAGTAAAAGAAATTTGCTGTTATAGCAATTAAACAGCAGCACAAACTTTCATCCCGTGTGAATTTTCAAAATGAAACAGCGGGAAAGAAGAATTGCAGAGAAAAACATTTCTACAGATCTCTCTGTTCCTAGAGCTCAACCATTCCAATGCTGCTTTTCCTCTCTCCCCCAGAATTCCCAGGTGTCCATACCAACATCCAAACAGTGTCTGTACAGAATAAAGCAAACCTCCTGAACTCCAGCTCAGGGTTACAGCACACCAAGCTCACACAGCAGGGGAAAAGCAATGGAGGAAATAAAATTTTTTATGCTCTTTGAGCAATTAGTGACCAACTAAGAGTCATTTTCCCAGCTACTTCCGGCACAGCTGGAGCAGGATGGAGTTGAAAGCTACTCTCATTTTCTGGAGGCAGGAATATGACTTAGGATAATGCCACTTGACAATAATAATGAAAAAAAAGAAGGTACAGGGAAGGAGAAGAGCTCTGGCCTGTGGGTCACAGCTCAAGTTTCCCTGGAGCATCCCGGGATCCCTGCGGGATAGGGAGGGAGCAGGGGATGCCCAGGGACCCCCTGAGCTGAGCTGCCATCCCGGGGGACACCCCAAACCCCCTGGGAGGGTCACTGGGTGCTCGGCCAGACCTCTGCCAGCCCCCCCAGTTTTGGGGGACGGGGTGACAGAGCCCAGCGCTGCCCCTGGAGGGTCCCCACAGCTTTCCGCAGCTGAAGCAGCCCCTCGGGGCAGAACCTCCCGCACAACCAAGCCCTCGAGGGGGTCCCCCACCTCACACATGGCCCTTCAGGGGATCCCCTCAAACCCTCCCGTGCAGCCTTTTGGGGGAGCCCCCTCACACAGAACCCTTCGAGGGGGCTCCACAGTTCACACAGACCCTCGGGGGAGGGTCCCACTCCCCCTCACCCAACACACGCAGCCCTGCGGGGGGACTCCACAGCTCACACACAGACCCTCGGGGGGGGTCCCACTCCCCCTCACCCCACACACGCTCTCTCGGGGGGCTCCCACAGCTCCCCTCGGTGGGGAGTGGGACCCTTCCCCAAACCAACCCCTCAGAGGGGTCCCCTCACCTCACACACGGCCCATTGAGGGCACCCCCTCGCTCCATCCGCAGGCCCTCGCTGTGGGGGCATCCCGTCGCCTCACACACAGACCCTCGCGGCGGTCCCATCACCCCCCGCCCCTCCACACGCAGCCCCTCGGTGGCGTCCCCACGGCGGCCCAGGGCCGAAGCAGCCCCTCGGGGGCGAGACCCGTCCCCAGGGAGCCCCTGAGCGCAGCCCCCTCCCCGAGCCGCCCCTCAGGGCCGCGCGCTCTCCCCGCACTCACCCGCGCGCGCCGGCCCCGCCGCACGCGCCGCACGGACGTGGCAGCGGGGGCGGGGCCGC
>VZTJ01004385.1:701470-714021 GCA_013397795.1 Orthonyx spaldingii | reverse complement strand
CTCAGGGCAGCCGAGATGGCGGCGGGGGTTCTGTGGCCGTGGTGGGCTCTGTTCCCGCTGTTCTTGCCGCCGCCTCAGGGGTATTTGCGCCCTCACAGGAGTCCCAGTGGGCTCGGCGAGGGGAAGGGTGAGGGCAGCGAGGCACGACAGACCTCAGCTCCCACACACACTCCCCCCCTCGCTCCTCCTCAGGGGCGCCAGGGCTGAGGCTTTGGCCAAGTTTGGAATCATAGAATCTTGGAATTCCTGACTGGGTGGAGTGGGATGGGAGCTTTAAAGATCATTTTGTTCCATTCCCTGACATGGACAGGGACACCTTCTACTGTCTCAGATTGCTCCAAGCCCCATCCAGCCTGGCCTGGGACACTTCCAGGGATTCCAGGGATCCAGCCACAGCTTCTCTGGGCACCCTGTGCCAGGACCTCTCCTCCCTCACAGCCAGGAATTCCTTCCCAATATCCCATCTAAACCCACCCTCTGCCCGTTTAAAGCCATGGCCCCTTGTCCTGTCACTCCAGGCCCTCACTTTGATAGTTTTTATCTCAGTGGGATTGTTTTTGGAGGCTCCGTTGCTCTGCTTGGACAAGACGTGTGCTGGGACAGGCCTTGCTCAGCCTCCAAGGCTGACAGACGTCATGAGTGAGGCTTTTAATCCCTTTTCAATAAAAAAACCCAACTTTGAGATCATCTCAAGAGACAGTTTTATGAATGGCTGAGGTCAGGGCACGCATGTAGCCTGGAGCCGGAGAACTGGTGAACACAATAATTACACAAAACGCTTCTGAGACATGATTTTCATTTCCCGTGTGTCTTCCCTGTTGTTTTACCATCAGAGTGAATCATTCTGTAACCGTGGAAACAATCAACATTCCTTATTTTTGACTTCTTCAGGCCCAGATTGACCAGATGACACACACTGACCTCCCTCGGTCCAGGCACACCCAAAATCTGGGGGCGAAACTCTCGGATTGCAGCCAGATGAACCACTGCAACATTTAACCTGTTATTCTGAGGAAAAGGCACAAACTGGGCCTGAGTTTCCCCTCCTTTCCCTTCTCTTTTGTTTTGAGGGATTCCGAGGACTGGGAATGTCCCATCCATGCTAAAAATGAATGTTTTATTGCACTGCTTTGCCTGGTTGAAGAGGGAAGCTGGGAGTGTGGACACATTTCCATTGCGTGAAAAATGACAGACAGAGGTTTAGCTTAACTCCCACACCATGGTGCCTTTTCCTTGATGAAAGATTTTGTGGATTTGAGATAGATTTTACATTTTATGTAAGTAAGTGTGGGAAGCCAATGCTTTTTAAAACCAGAACCATGCCATAACAAGGCCATGACCACATGGGGTCAGCCCAGCTTTCCCCACTGAGGCTCAGAGCAGAGGTCCTGGACCTGCAGCAGGAATGCAGCGACTTTTGGGACAATCCTTATCCAGGTGCCTCCTCCCAGTTCCCAACAGTCCCTGTGTAGGGACATCCTGGCCCACAAGGTGCATCTGCCCAGTGGGATTTAACAGCTGAGCAGTGCTGTCCTTTGTGTGTATCTCAGCTTCTGACCCCCAACGCTCCTGTGTGGCAGTGGAACGTTGAAAATGAGGGAAAATAATCCATTGTTTTGGTTAAAACTCTTGCTCTGCCCCAGCAAGGCTGAGTTTGTCAGTTCTGTAGACCAGCGTTGTCCTATTTCCTACCAGAGGTGCTGACAAACTTTTCTGCCTGTGGGTTTTGTAGCAGCAAGAGTCTAAACCAGAGCAGGGGAATGATCCGGATGGAAAAACCTTCCCTGTCATTCCAGGCCCTTGTAAATAGTCTTTTTCCATGTTTTTTGTATGCTCCCTTCAGGTACTGGAGGCTGCAGTTAGGTGCCCCTGAAGTCTTTTCCAGGCTGAACAATCCCAACTCTCCCACCTTTCCTCACAGCAGAGCTGCTCCATCCCTCTGATCACCTTGGTGGCCTCCTCTGGACTCGCTCCAACAGCTCAGTTCCATTGACTAGTGTTCCCAGAATGGAAAAAACTGGATCAGGGATCAGCCACTTTGCTGAGTCCACACTGGAGATGGGCTTTGCTGCTTCTCTGCTGACCCGGGACAGCACCCAGGGAACGGCTGGAGCTGTGCCAGGGAGGTTTAGGTTGGATTTCAGGGAAAGGTTCTTCCCCCAGAGGGTGCTGGGCACTGCCCAGGCTCCCCAGGGAATGGTCCCGGCCCCGAGGCTGCCAGAGCTCCAGGAGCGTTTGGACACCGCTCCAGGGATGCACAGGGGGGATTGGTGGGGGTCTGTGCAGGGACAGGGGTTGGACTCTGATCCTTGGGGGTCCTTTCCAGATCAGGATATTCTGTAATTCTTTCCAAGGCCACAGCTCCCTGCTATCTCCAAGGCCAGGATTTGGCTGCTGAAGACCAAGGGGAAAGTTGAAATAACACCTTTCCTCATTTCCACATCTCTGGTTCCGCTGTGGCATTTTCTGTTGCAGAGGGGGAAAAGAAAAAAGTGCAGCAAAGTGCAGCAAAGTGCAAAATCCTTTGGCTGCTCTGGATTTGCCAGCAGGGAATTTGCAAATCCATGACCGCAGGACAGCCAGAAAGATGGGAAAGGAGCCATGCACTTGTTTGATGTAAATGTCAGAGCCTGAACACACCCTGCTTTATGAGGAGAGAGAAAGCGCTCTCCTTTTCCTTCGGCTGCATGACACAAGGCAGGAAGAACGGAGAAATCCTTGCCACAATAAAAGTGTTTACATTCTGTTTTGGAAACATGCTCAGGGCTCAGAATACCCAGGGACCAGCCTCTTTGGTTCTTTTAACCTCTCAGAGACAGGGCTGTATCCAGCCACAAATAAATCCTGAGGGGTGGAAATGTCTGAAGAGCTGCACAAACCAGCTCCAGGCACCTGGATTTTGCAGAGCACCCAGTGCCTGTTTATCCCTCTGGAAAGAAAGATGCTGCTGTGTCTCCCCAAGTGTTTCCTGCAGACGGATAATTAGAAACTAAATACCTGCTCCAGCTTAATAAAGTCAAGAGGAAACCTGGCAAAGCTCTGCTGCCATCCAAATGATCTCCTGGGAGCTGGGAAATGGCATTTCCTTGGGGTTTGGGATAGTGTTCGTGCAGTTATGGAAGGAGAGGTGCATCTGGACCGTGTCTGCTTTGCTGGAAATAATTATCCCATCTTTAACCAAGCAGCCAAATATAATTTAACTGCACAGAAAGTGTTTGGAGCCACAGGGGTGTTGCAGCCCCAGGCTGCCATCCATGGAGGCTGGAAGTGTTCAGTGTCTTCAGGTTTTTTCATCTTTCCTGCCCATGTCCCAAAACCATTTTTTTTTTTCCATGGAGAAAATCCCTACCTAAGGCTGACAACATCACACCTTGTTAATGCTCCAATATCCCAGCTCAGAGTCCAAGTCAAGGCTTGAAAAATACACCAAAAAAAAGCTCCAACAGGAAACTTAATTAGGGCTTTCCTTTGGATGTGGCTATTTTATGGGAAGTAAAATAACATCAGCTTATCCCAAAAAAATTGGAGCTGGGATTAAATCCAGCGTGAATCTGGCCTCAGGGTGAAAAATGGGGGATGAATCCCAAATGGTGCTTCTGATCCCAAAGTTCTGCAGGAACAGGGTGTGCACATTGCAGGTGACTCCAGAGATTTGGGGTCCCTGCAGGTAAAAGGACATTTCCTCATCAGCCACTGTCAGAGCTCTCGGGATAACGGATCTTCCCACACAAAATGAGCACAGTGAATCCCATAAGCTGTTTTCCTGGATGGATTAGTGAGTAAATAGCAGCTTTTGCCTTTTTCCCTTCCACCAAGGTGGCACCAAGATGGCATTTGCCCAGTGACCGTCCCTGCTGTCACCTGATGTCCCATCAGTGGGACACTTAAGGAACACTCTATTTCCCAAAGGTTCTATTTCTGTGAGCTCCATTAAACTCAGGATTGAAGCTTTCTCAGGGGAAATACAGCCCTGATCTCAAAGGAAATACATGCCCTCCTGTTCCATGGGTGTCGGGGGATATATTTAAGGGACAAAACTGCCCTGTGGGCAGCCGTGGGACCCATCCTGCGTCATCAGGTCAGGTGAAACCTTAGGAAAAATCTGCCACTGTGGTGGGATGAGCAGTGGGAAGGGCTTTGGAGAGGAGCTGTGGCAGGAGGGAGCTTTTGCAGGTTTTACATGAATCCCAGCACTGCAGCTCCAGCCACCCCATCCAAAGGGATCCTTTGGGATCTGAACTTGGGGCCTGTGGGAAGCACACCCTGAATTTGGGCAGCTGAGCAGGCAGGGGCCGGTGTTGCCATGCTTGCCAGGCTGGATTTGCATTTATCCATCATGAAGAAATGTTTTATCTCCCACCCAGGCTGTCCCGTGTGAGCAGTGATAAGAGGTGTTTGTTAAACAGAAGCTGGAGCTTATGTTCCTTTGGTCCCAAATTTCCAAGGTTACAGAGGAGGAAAAAAGACGGAGGCTGGATCCCACGGCTGGGCCTGAAGGAGCCTGAGGAGGTTGGTGCCGAGGAGTGAAACTCCAGGTGTCAGCATGGAAATAGCAACAAAGGGAAATGTCCCAAGTGGAAGGACTGGAAGAATCTTGTGTGTGAGACCAGCAGTGAGGGGCAGCTGCTCCTGGGGGTGGAAAGGGACAGGTGGGCTTTGGGATCTGAGCCAGCCGCGGGATCACTGGGAACTGCTGGTGTCGGATACACGCAAGGGACGGAGCCTTTAAACTGAAATAGGGGAGGTTTAGATCAGGAAGAGACCAGGAAGAAATTCTTCCCTGTGAGGGTGGGCAGGCCCTGGCACAGGGTGCCCAGAGAAGCTGTGGCTGCCCCTGGATCCCTGGAAGTGTCCAAGGCCAGGATGGACACTGGGGCTTGGAGCACCCTGGGATAGTGGAAGGTGTCCCTGCCATGGCAGGGGCGGAACTGGGTGGGCTTTAAGGTCCCTTCCAACCCAAACCAGTCTGACACCACAATCCTGTGATGCCATCCCTGTGTCAGGCAGCGATCCCTCCTCAGTGCCAGGATCGGGAATGTGCTCAGCCCTGCTGTGCTCACCCGTGGCCCTTCTCTCCCCTCTAGGTGGAGTCATTACCCATCAGATTTCAGCCGCTTCCGTGTCTGGCTCTGCTCCTGCAGCCCTGCAGACGATGAGATCCCGGCCACTGCCTGCATCCCCCCTGCTTGGGCGCTTCCCTGGAATTCAGTGACTTGAATTTAGTGAAGCCCAGTGTGCCTTGGAGAGTGTTGCATGCATGGGATGGGAAAGGTGAGCTGCGCTTTGGGGAGGGGTGTGGGCAAGGGGAGGATGGGGGTCCCTCAAAATGAAAGGAAAACAATTCATCAAGGATGTGCTGTGGGCTCCATGGAGCATCTTCCCTTAATTCTGCTTTGTGCACTTTTCCTCCTTTCTCCTGCCTTGTGGCACAGTTGGAGGGGAGGAAGAGGAGGCAGGAAATCCTGCAGGGTTATTTTTTAACTCAATTAACGGCGTTGTTTGGATTGACTTGGTCACAGAGGGCTCCAAGTACAATTTGGGATCAGAAGGTTCCAGGTACTCCCATTCCCAGGCCCTGTGGACTTCAGGGTGCTGGGGAAGCAGCTGGGGCTGGGCTCTTCCCTGTGCTCCACGCTGTGCCAGGGCCACATCCATCCTTGCTGGGGCATCCTGCCTCTGCCTCCTCCACATTCCCCCACCAGAGACATTCCCTGTTCTCACTCCAGTTCTTCTCCAGGATCCATCACTTCAGTGCTTTGGAAGATTTACTGCCCCTCTCCCTCCCTCCCTGCCGTCATTTCCCTGTCTCAGACCCGTTCCCACCCTCTCCTCCTGTTTATGGGAAGGGGAGAAGCACCCAGGAGCTAAAGCAGCTGCCCACGGCCACCATCCGGGCCCTGCAGCTCATCCTGAGTCCCAGGAAGCACCCGGCTGGATCCTTGGAAGTGCCTGACACATGATTTTCAGCTGGGAGATGATGTGGATCAGATGTGGCCTCTCCAGAGGGCCACCCAGGGTGGGACACAGGACGGATGGGGGCTGGGGGTGCCTCAGGGTAGCCCTGTCCCTCTGGAAGCATGGGCAGGCTTCTTCCCAGCTTTGCCATTCCCAAGAGCTCTCCTCGCCCTCGCTGCCTCATCAGGGCAAAAGCAAAGCACACAGAACTCCTCAGGGTCACAGCAGCTCTTTGCCCTCCTGCCTAAATCTGCTGAGAGCCGTTAGGGGTACCAGGAACCTGGTTTTGCCCGTGTCCCAGGTGAGGTCTGGCCATCCCTGTCCCCTGGGTGAGCAGGGATTAGATGGGCTCATTCCACTGGCACCAGCATCCCGTCTCCCACTGGTGGGGTGGAGCTCAAACCTGAGCTCAGTGGGCTCAAGTGCTCTGAAAGAAAAGAAAACGTGGAAAGGAGGGCAAGTTTGGATATTGGGCAGAAGTTCCTGGCTGTGAGGGTGGGGAGGCGCTGGCTCAGGGTGCCCAGAGAAGCTGTGGCTGCCCCTGGATCCCTGGAAATTTTCACTGCCTTGGACTTGGAGCAACCTGGGATAGTGGAAGGTGTCCCTGGCCTTGGCAGGGGGTTGGAACAAGATGGGATTTAACCCAAACCCAAACCCACTTCTAACCCAAACCATTCTGGGACTCTGTGATGATGATGAAGGAATTGCACAAAAGGAACAAGAGAGCCACTGCCATCCCTTTCCCTGAGCCCAGTTTGGAGGGCAGTGCGGTGCCTTTCCTTCGACAGCCGGGGATCAGGGAGCTTCGCTTTCCCTGGGCACCCCTGCAGTCCCCCAGTGACCCCCAAAGGTTGTTCCTGAGCTGTTCCAGTGCCTCTCTTTGGGACATGTCCCCAGGCAAAGGGCTAATGGGAGTAAATCCCAGCTGGGATCACTGGTGTGAGTCAAATTTCTAACCCAGATCCTCTCCCATTTCTCACCCCCTTCTCCAGGCAGGAAATCAGAGCCCAGCTCGCTCATTAGGGACTGACCAGCTGTTGACCAAAAGCCAAAAATAAAACCCAGAGCAAATGCTTTATTTGCTCAAACTGCTGCATTCTCAGAGGAGGGGGAGTGGGAGTTTTCCAAGCAGAGGCTTCCCACCAGCTGGGAATCTGCGGCTTCACCAGGAGCTGACAGCACAGGGGAGCTCTGTTACCAGGTCTTTGTCTTCGCTGGAGATCAAAGGGAAAAATTTCGGAATGATTTCGGTATCTGACAGGTTCCTGCATATTTGAGCCACTGTCAATTATGGGGTTGGCCTTTCCGAGCCACTTGGGAATTTGGGAAATATTTTACTGCTCCTGTGTCAAGCTAAAAAAAGAAAAACTCCTCAAGTGCAGCTCCACAGCCTCTTCCTCGGAGCAGATCAAATGCTGATCGCACTGATGTGAGCTCCCTGGAAGCTTTTTTGGGTCGAATTTGGCACGTTGGGATTTCAAATTCTTTTCAAACTGGAGTTTGCCATCCTCTCCCCCATCAGCTGGGCTGTTTGCAGCTCCCACTCGGGGAACATCCAGGTCTGCATCGCCAGGGATCGCAGACCTTTGGCCTGGGAAAAGTCCCCCTCTGCATCCTGGAATGATGAAAACCAGACGGGAGAGCTTAAGGGAAACCAAAGGAGCAGTTTCTGGGGGGAGACTCAAGCCTGAAATATGTGGAACAGCTGGAGGGATGCAGGGGATTTCAAAGGGAAGCCTGGGATGCCGATGGAAACGGGAGCAGGCGCAGGACCCGCGTGGCACTGCTGCTTACGGGAAGCGCTCTGAGCAGGGGGGGCACGTTATTTGTTTCAGATCGATAACATCCAGCAGATATTTATGGATCTTTTATCTCTTTAGTGCCTCGGGGCTGCAAGTCAAAGCACCCGGGGCTCTTGTGAGACTGAAAGCAAACAAATAAAGCCCCCACTGGTCTCCGGGAAGGTTTGGAGCCGTATGAGAGCGGTCACTGATCCGTCTGAATTTAATTAGACCCATTAACCCACTCTGGAGGGCTTTGGACCTTCACCATCCCTTCCTGCATCGGAGATGAGGGATAATACACCTGGGAAGTGAGGGTTGTGTGGGCCGGACTGAGCCAGGCACATCCACATCCGTGTGTGGTTCCGGCTCTGCGCTGGATCCCGGCTCTGGCGACACCAGGTCTGGCTTTCCTGCACCCCTGATCAATCCCAGGGAAATCCCTGGTGGTCCTGAGTGCCCTCAGAGGGTCCCTCTGTGGGGCAGGTCAGGGTGAAAGGTGCTGCTGATCCCACCCCGGGGTGCTCAGCCCAGCGAGGGGCTTGGAGGGGTCAGACAAGGCAGGGCAAGGTTGGATGGAGCTCTCACATCCCCCCTTGGTGTGAGCACCGGGAATCTGGGACATGTCTCTGCATACCCACAGGCTCAGGGAAGTGGCGCTGGCCACCCAGGAGCCCCTTCCCGGCCTGAAGGCTGGAAAGTCTCCTCAGACACTGCAGTGACTCACCCAGCGTGGGTTTACTACGGATGCATTAACGGAGATTTTTTCAGCCCCTGCCCACCACAGGAAAGCCCCTGGGGCGGCCATCCCATGGCAGGAGGGCTTTTGGAAACCCACGTGTCCTGGGTGTAGGGAATAACCCAGCTCCTTGTGGAGTGCTTGGGGATCAGTTTGTGTTAGAGAATCACAGAATCAGAACAGTTTGGGTTGGAAAGGACTTTAAAGCCCATCTCCTTCCAACCCCCTGCCACGGGCAGGGACACCTTCACCTATCCCAGGTTGTTTCAGGCCCCATCCACTTAGCCTTGAAAATTTCCAAGGATGGGGAGTGATTGCCCTCCCTCTCCCCTCCCCAAACCGGCAGCTTCCTCCAATGTCCCTTTTCCATCAATTTCTGTCAGCAGGATGTCCCCATACCCAGCTCTCACCCCCTCCCTGCTGCAGGGGACAGCCCTACTGGGGAGAGATTTGGTTTTTTTGCTTCTTTTTTTGTGTTTTTAAGATATCCGTGTGTCTGCAAACCTCTCCCCCATCCAAAACTCCGCCGATCCCGCTCGGAAGCCGCTCCGGGACTCGCCCGTCTGCACGGTGTTGAATTACTCGGGGCTTAGAACGCCCCAGGAATCCCAGCGGACCCCCCAGGCCCTGCCTGGCTCACACAGGCATCCAAATCCCCTGCTGCATTCGGAGAGGTGCATTTTCACCCTGGCAGCCGGTTTGCATCAGTACCTTGCCAAAAAGTGATTTATTTTTTCCTTTTCCCCTCCTCAAGGTCCTGGAGCGGGGTCAGCAAGGGAGGAACATCATATCCCTGGCCCTGCTGCTGTGGGAGGGCTGGAGTTGTCCCGTTTTCAGGCGTCTCAGCCACTTCTTTTGTTAAACTGATGTTTGAGCAGCCCTATTGGCTTGGAATCTCCCTCCCCATCGCGTGCTTATCACTGGAAGTTGGAAATGATTCCTTTTTCCCAAGCACAACCACCAGTCTGTGGATGCCAGGCCGTCACAGCTCTTCCTCCCCGAGGCTGAGTCACCTCGGCGGCTGGGGACACCCACGGGCTGGCTTCTCCCGGGTTTGGGTTTTAGTTTGGATTACTCCTTTGATTACCCAAAAGAAACAACCACAGCCAGGTTTCCCTGTGTCAGCAGAGTAAATCTCCGTGTCTTCTTCCAGAGCTGGAGCTGCAGGAGCTGGGACTGGCTGTGTCTTGTCTTGCCAAGACCCTCCTCATCCTCTGCTGTTGGGTTCAGTGTCCAAACACCCCAAACCCACCTGGGCTGTGACGTTTCTCCCCAGCACATCCCTGGAAACCCTCTGTGCCCACCACATCCTGGTTTTCCTTTGGCTCAGGATCACGGAGCAAACAGCCACGCTCCTCCTCGTCCTCGCTGCTGCCTGTCCCTGGGGCGGATCTCCATCCCTTCCCATGGGTTCCAGCTCTGATCACCTCCCTCCTTAACCCCTTTTCCTCCTCACGTTTCCTCCTCACCCCGTCCATCCTCAGCCTGTGGCCATTCCCATCCGTGCCGTGTTTTATCCGGTGTTTCTGCAGATTTTAGGAAAACCACGTAATTTTTCACCTCCCCTCCGCTCCAACAGCTCACTACCATTTGCATTTTTTCATCCAAGGAGAAAGGAAATTTTCATCTAGGAAAGATCTTGGAAGACCCAGTGGCCTCCTTTGGATCACCTCGAACCCCCTGGGACCCTTTCCCTGTTCCCTGCGAGCTCCAGCACCGCTTCCCACCCGGCTTCTCCCCGCTCCCACCCTCGGGGGCCGTGTGGGGAGGGTCTGTGGCTGAGAGCAGCCTCTGCCTTCCCATGGCCCTTCCCCGACCTCCTGGAGCCTTTCTGCTCGGTGTTTCCTGCCTCCTCACCGCCCCAGCCGCACGTCCAGGCCGAGCCCTGCGGGGGTGCCTGGGGACGGATGGACCGAGGGGAACCGATCCATCTTCTCCCCCATCCTGCCTGACCCCAGGCAGGGAAATGGGAGGTAAACATTTTCCAGGGAGCCCTCCCCATCTCACACCCAGCCCTGGGGCTATTCCAGCGTTGCTGCCGTGCCTCGCCCGCTCCGCATCCAGCCGGGATCGCGGTGCTGCTGCCAGGAGCGTGCTCGCCGCCCTTCCCTCGCGTGTCCCGGAGCTGCCCGGGCTTGCAGCATCCCGAAGAACGAGCCCGCGGGCGTGGGGCACGATCGGGAGCATCCCTGGCACGTCCCGGGCGCTGCTCCGCCTTGGAGTGGGAGGAACCGCCCGGCCCCACCGGGCCGCCCCTTCCCCGGGATTTTATGGAGCAAAGGTGCAGCCAGTCCCGGGGCGGGGTGCGAAACTCAGTGCAGAAAGAGGGAGATGAATTCGTGCCAGGGGAGGCTTAGATTGGATATCTGGGAAAATTCCTTGATGGAAAGGATGGACGGGCTGCCCAGGGAAGCAGTGGAGTCACTGCAGGGATGTAAAAGCCTTGTGGATGTGGCAGCTGGGGACATGATTTAATGGTGGGTTTGACTTAGATCTTTATTCCCTGAATCCCTGGGCTGCTTCCCCACTGCCTGGCCAGGGAGTGACATCTATAGGGGACCTAAAGTGGACCCCAAAAGAGATGGAGAGGGACTTGGGACAAGGGATGGAGGGACAGGACACAGGGAATGGCTTCCCACTGCTAGAGGGCAGGGAGAGATGGGATATTGGGAAGGAATTGTTCCCTGTGCGGGTGGGGAGGCCCTGGCACAGGGTACCCAGAGAAGCTGTGGCTGCCCCTGGATCCCTGGCAGTGTCCAAGGCCAGGCTGGACATTGGGGCTTGGAGCAGCCTGGGACAGTGGAAGGCGTCCCTGCCATGGCAGGGTCTGGAACAAGATGAAACTTGAAGGTCCTTTCCAACCCAAACCATTCCAGAATTTATATCTCTGCTTTTTGGTGGCATTTGTTTCGGCAAGCTCGGGATAAGGCAGCAGGAGGGAGCCCAAGGCTGGCAGGGGATGGCTCTGTCCTACAAGGAGTCATTTATGGCCACACCATGGCACAATCAAGACCCCAAAAACCAGGAGCGGCAGCTGGATGTTAAATAAAAGATTTTACTTTTATTTAAAATAAAATGTATTTGAACATAGTCTTGATACCACGGACTAGGGGAGCGCGACACTGGTTATTCCTCGGCATCAGGCCGGCACGGGATCCCTCCTCGTTAGCGTTAATGTGGGAATGGCTTAATGAACCTGGCAGTCCTGGCCCCAGGTACCAGCTACTGAGGGTGTTGTGGCACAGCTCTGGAATCCCCTTTGACTTAGATCCAAATTTACTGGACTGAAATTGTATTTTTTGTGGGTTTTTTATTCCTTGGTTTGAACCCGTACCCCTTCCAGACATCCTACAGTTACTGCTGATCTATGCAATATCCTAGCTGGCTTGTGAGACTAGTTACAAAAACTGTACAACTTTATAAAATTTGTGGTTTTTTACATTAGTTACACAAAAACCTTTACTTCATAAACCTTTTACTTCATATCGTAATGAAAAATTTTGCATATCAGAGGCAGAACAGTGACTATGCTGGTGAATACTAAAAGTGTCATAATACAATACGGTGTACAAATAAAATTAAAAAAAAGAGACAATATAAATGATTATCAAAAGGCAAGTTAAACAAATAAAACCAAGCTATAACAGACTAACAGAAGATCATCTTCGAGGCCACACAAAACTATCCTCAAAGTCATGTCAGGCACCTTCAGAGTCCTGGTGTAGTGTGAGAGGAGAGATGGCAGCTCTGCTCGGGAGCAGGACGACTTCAAACAGGTCAAATGTACAGAATAAAAACACACAAAAAAGGAAATAAAACACTCATGCATTAAACATGATAAATAGACTTCATATAGGTTAGCCCTGGATGGCTTTACAAGAAGATGGCTTAGAGTTCTCTTCAAAAATTGGCTTTTTAAAGTCAGTTAAATCTTTATCCTGATCTGCCCATCGGAGTCTGGATCTGCAGGTCATGGGCACTGTCACCCTGCCCAGACACAGTCTGGTTATAGCAAATTAACAGAAGTGCTCATTAGTGCACACAGATTAACTGGTCTGGTAATGCAAAAAAAAAAA
>VZTJ01004385.1:674382-701400 GCA_013397795.1 Orthonyx spaldingii | reverse complement strand
TTAAAAAAAAAAAAAAAAAAAAAAAAAGATACATTTCAAGCTTACTTTATTAAGCAGCATTATCTCAAAGGACAGCGTTGGGAAGTTAAACACGAATGCGGCCGCGGGGGTTCCTGCGGGGTGCGGCCGGCGGGGCTCACACCCAGCCGCTGGTCAGTTTGTAGAACATCTCCTCGTCCAGGCTCTCGTTCTGGTCCTTGGCCCGCGTGGACAGGAAGATGTAGCCCCCGATGAACTCGTGCACCACCTTGCAATCCACCTCGGTGCAGATGAACGACACCCGCACCTCGTCCGCGAACTCCACCGTCACCTGCGGGGGCACGCTCAGCTCAGCCCTCCCAAGGGAATTGCTGCTTCCCTTCTCCCTCATTTTTCTGTGTATTCAGATGATTTTCTAATGCCCAAGCAAAATTCTGTGCTGCCAATGTAGGAGCGAGTTCAGGGGAGGCCAAGGGCTGGAGCCCCTCTGCTCTGGAGCCGGGCTGGGAGAGCTGGGGGTGCTCACCTGGAGAGGAGAAGGCTCCAGGGAGGCCTTGGAGCTCCTTCCAAGGCCTAAAGGAGAGCTGGAGAGGGACTTGGGACAAAGGATGGAGGGACAGGACAAGGAGGAATAACTTCACTCAGATCAGGGTTAGATGGGATATTGGGAAGGAATTATTCCCTGTGAGGGTGGTGAGGGCTGGCCCAGGGTGCCCAGAGAAGCTGTGGCTGCCCCTGGATCCCTGCAAGCCTTCCAGGCCAGGCTGGACAGGGCTTGGAGCAGTCTGGGACAGTGGAAGCTGTCCCTGCCCATGGTAGGGGGTGGAATGAGTTGATTTTTAAGGTCCCTCCCAGCCCAAACCATTCTGGGATTCTGTGAATGGTGATTTGGCCTTGATGATCTTTATGAGTTCCTTCCACCTTTTAAATATCCTGTGACTCTAATTCAAATATTTAGATACTGAAATACCTTTTATTGCCTTTTTTATTATTTTCTATTTATTTATCTGTTCATTTATTTATTTAAATTACCATTACCCCTTTTATTCCCCCATGACTCAGAAACAATCACCCATCCTGTTCCCACCTCTCCATGGTGAGCATGTGGCCACACCTTCTCTGCTTCCCAAGAAACAGGGACTGGGCACAGACCTGGTGAAATCTGGGCTTTCTTTCCACTCTTCCCTGGTTTTCTAAGTTGGAATTTTGGCCACAGAAATACTTTCTGGAGGCTGGGGGAGCTCATTCAGGAGTGACTGAACAGACCATCCATTTATTGGTGCTGGTTCTCTTTTTGTCCCCCCATCACTGACAACTCTGCAGGAGGGATGGGAATTCCCAGCAGAGTATCCAAGCTGGATAATTGGGATATCAGGACTTGCAACTGAGTCAAAACAATGACTCTGAAGCAGAGGGGGAAGCTGAGTAATATTTCCAGCAACTTTTAATGAGCTGCAAACTGCAGGAGAACAGCCCTCACGTATCCCTGGCAATTTTAATTGGGTGTTCTGCCGAAAAGGAGCCCAAACATTTGTGCACCCAAATGTAACAGCAGGGGAAAGCCCATCTCGGAGCCTGGGGAAGTAGCTACTGCTGGTTTTTGCTACTTACATGAAAGTCCGAGTTGTACAGCAAATGAAAGGAATTTTAGTATGGATAAAGGCCCTTTATATTTATGTTATGGGTTAGGATGGAGCCCAAGCATCAGTGCTGAGGTTTCCTTTTATTTAACTGTGTGGAGTTCAGAGAATGGAGAAAATAATTCCTGGCTACAGTAGAGAAACACTCAGGGTTTTTTCTTAATGGTCACACACAACCCCAACAGTGCCTAAAGGGACTCCAGGAAAGCTGGAGAGAGACTTGGGACAAGGGATGGAGGGACAGGACACAGGGAATGGCTTCCCAGTGCCAGAGGGCAGGGATGGATGGGATATTGGGAAGGAATTGTTCCCTGTGAGGGTGATGAGGCCCTGGCACAGGGTGCCCAGAGAAGCTGTGGCTGCCCCTGGATCCCTGGAAGTGTCCAAGGCCGGGCTGGATGGGGCTTGGAGCAGCCTGGGACAGTGGAAGGGGTCCCTGCCACGGCAGAGGTAGCACTGGATGGGCTTTAAGGTCCCTTCCAACCCAAACCATTTGGGATTGCAGGACTCCAGGAGCGGTGCCTGTGTCACTGAGGGAGCAGGGGGAGGGGAGGGGGTGTCAGGCACCATCTCACCATTTTGATCTCCCAGTTGACGTTCCACTGTTTCATGTTGCTGAAGCGCCAGGTCTTGACGGCGTCGCCCGTGCTGGCGTCCATCCGGATCAGCCGGTTGTAGGCGATGCCGATCAGCTCATCCTTCTTCCCACCCTGGAACCTGCCACAGGGATTGAGAAAATGTGACACACGTAAATCCAGCAGCTGAGTTCACTTGTAATCATTTTTATAAATCAATGCAATTCAAGTTTTTAATTTCAGCTCCAGCGCAACTTCTCCAGCCGAGGATGGGCACGAGGATGTCCTTCCCCATAGCAGGGGGTTGGAATGAGATGATCTTTGAGGTCCCTTCCAACCCAACCCACCCAATCCAACCCATCCCAACCCAATCCAATCCAATCCAACCCACCCCAACCCAACCAAACCCAACTCAACTCAACCCAATCCAAACCAACTCAACCCATCCAACCCAACTCATCCCAATCCAACCCATCCCAACCCAATCCAACCCATCCCATCCCAAACCAAAGCATCCCATCCCAATCCAACTCATCCCAACCCAACCCATCTCAACCCAATCCAACCCATCCCAACCCAATCCAACCCATCCCATCCCATCCCATCCCAAACCAAAGCATCCCATCCCAAACCAACCCAACTCAACCCAACCCATTCCATGCTGATTCCAGGACATTTAACCCACTCCCTGTATTCACTAAGGACACTCCCCCAGCCCAGCTCTGCAACCCCACCCACCTTGCGTTGAAGTGCGTGATGCCGAACTCCGGCAGCGACTGCCAGGCCTGGATGAAGCGCATCTTGGCCTCGATGAGGCTCATCTGGGCCACGTTCTGGTGAGCCTCCAGGATGCGCGCCGTGATCTGCGGGCGGCGAGACACACCGGGCTTAGGGGACAGGGACCTTGGTGCCACCGCCGCTGCCACGCGCACGGGAGCGGCTCGGGAGCCGCCGTGGAGCCGAGCGCGGACAATCAATAATTCCTCCCCTGAGGTCTTAATTCAGCTCTGACTGCTCAGAGCCCACGGCGGATAAACGTGGAGCTTCCCCTCTCCAGACACAGGAAAGCAAATATAGATTTGCTGTCTGGAGGCAACGAGCCACTCAGGCTCCTGGGAACTTTAAGGATGTGAGCAAAAAACAAGGCAAATTTCTGGTGTAGGGTTTCCAGTTTCGCCCCATAAATCACTGGGGATCATTATAAAACCCAACCAGGGCCCAAGTGTCACAGGGAGGGTGCAGGTTTTGTTAGTGCTTTCACCGCTGCTCTCTAAACCAAAGGGGTTCTAGATTAAGTTTATTTTAAATTTATCTGAATTTTATTGTTGCTGTCACTTACCAAGTCTCTTACATAGCCTGGCTGAAGATGGCAAGGCGAAATGAAAAAAAAAAAGAAAAGGAGGCAGAAAGAAAAAAAAGCAATCAGAAATATGGCAACAAAGCAAAGAAAAAGTGTAAATTAACTGCAAACCAAAGTTCAAGCAAAAAAAAAGAAAAACAAACCACATGCACAATTCCTTAGGTGGAAAAGCAGCCACAGGGAATGTGAGCAGGGACAAGCCAGCAGAGATTTGCCGCTCGCGCTGGCCCTGCCGGAGCACCAGAGTGATCCCAGCTGGGCCCTGGCGTTGTGGAGAGATGGTTTTGCTCCTGAGATGGTTTAGGATGGATTTCAGGGAAAGGTTCTTCCCCCAGAGGGTGCTGGGCACTGCCCAGGCTCCCCAGGGAATGGTCCCGGCCCCGAGGCTGCCAGAGCTCCAGGAGCGTTTGGACAGCACTGCCAGGGATGCACAGGGGGGATTGTTGGGGGGTCTGTGCAGGGACAGGAGCTGGACTCTGATCCTTGTAGGTCCCTTCCAGCTCAGGATATTCCAGATTCTGTGGCCTTCCTGGTGGCTGAAGGGGAGGGTGAAGCTGCCAGGTCAGAGGAGAATTTGTGCCCTCTCTTTCCTCTCCACATCTCTGCACAAACTCAAGGCCACTCTCTGGCCGAGGAAGCTGCAGAGGAAGCTCAGGAGCTCACTATGAGCTCAGCAGCTCCTTCCATTTGGGATATGTGGAAGAATGACCAGGATGCTGCTTGGGATAACAAGCAGATGACAGGAACATCACCTGGGCTTGTCAGGGATGTGTCTGCCCTTGCTGGCTCTGACACCAAACCCTGGCAGGGCATCTGGGAGCTCTGAAAATCCTTATTTTGGGTTGGTTTTTATTTTTTTTTTCTTTTAGGATTTGGGGCTTCCAAACTCAACCTGCCAACCCTACACTGCTGCACATGGAGACAAACATCAGCCCAGTGGGTTTGGGGCTGGTGAGGACACAGCGCCTCCATAAATCCTCCAGCAAGGCCCAGGGCCAATTCCCATTCCAGCACCTCCTGTGGGCTGCACAACCTCCCCCTCCTCCTCCTTCCCTGTGCAGGGGCCACGAAAGGACCCTTGTGGTCAAATTCCTGACATTCCTGCAGCCTCCATCCCTCATTCCTCCCAGCAAACATCCTCTGCTGCTCCAAGCTTTGCCTCTGGCCACCAAGGAAAATCCTAAATCCACTTCTTAGCTGATGCCTATGAGGGACCTGGTGTCCTGACTGGGATCATCCCCATCGTGCCCATCCCCACGATTCCATGGATTTTAATTTTATAACCAGGATACCTGCATAGTAAGCAAGTTTTCCAAGCTAATATTTTTCCAGGTGCCTCTGTTTTATCGGAAACCTAGAAAATACTTTTTATATAAAAATATACATATATATATATATATGTTAAAATAGTATATTTATGCAGCCTCTCCTCCATCCAAGTGGATATAAAGGCTTATTCAGGAGAATAATAAGGGCTATATAAAATACAACTCCACTGCCAGGAAATCATCGTGCTGTGCCAATAAAAAGTTATATTTTTCCGGCTTCTCTGACTTGCAGCCTTCTTCTGAGCTTGGAGAAATCATATCCAGCCCCAGCCAGCAGCCTGAAGGATTTAAGTCACCAAAAGGCCACGGAGCAATGCTTTCCTTATTTTTGCTGCTGTTCTGACATCTAATTCTCTTTCAGAGAATCCTGCGTTTATTCCCAGTGCGGAACAGTTCAGCCCTGTCAGGCAGGGATCGGATGGAGCGTGGATGGAGTTCAAGCACGAGTCACAGCAACTCAAAACCGAAGCAGTGTTCCAAGGACTGGCATTTGGAAGCAGTGGAAAAGCAAAGAGAGAAATGTGCAAACCGTGCTACAGCCAAGTGCGGATAAAGCACTGCAAGCAACTGCAACTCCGCTGATCCCGGGGATTTCTCCATGGATTCTGTGCAGGGGACGGGGTTTTAACCCCAGCACCGGGGAGAGATGGGGCAGCTGGGGCCAAACCATTATCAGCAGGGGCCAAACCATTCCCGGAATGTGTTTAAAATAAACATCAACCAATTCCAAATGCATTTACAATTGAAGGTTCCCCGGCGTGTCCGTGCACTTCACACAGCACACGGCAGAATCCCGGTGCTGGGTGCCACCCCCAGGTGCTGGATCCAAACCACGCCCTTCAGTCCCACCTCATTTTAGTAACCACGTGCATCCCAGTGAGTGAAGACATCCAAAACATCCAAACCACGCCGTGTTAAACACCAGCCACCGCCGGGATGCGTGTCCAGCCCGACCGACGCCGACGGCACCGCCAGCACCCACCTGCTTGTTCTTGTACTTCTTCAGGTAGCGAGGAGACACCAGGCACTCGGGGTTGATGTCGGTGTTGATCTGCTCCGGGATCAGCTGCGGGTCTGGGTTCAAATGCTGCATTTTCAGGAAGGACAGGATGTTCTGCACTTCCATGCTGTAGGAGCTGTCAGCCATGGTCTTGCCCTTGGAGGCCAGGCGGCAGGCGGCCATCCACGAGGCGTACTGCGTCTCCTGCCCCCAAAACAGGGACACGGGTCTGTCAGAGCCATGGGGGGACCCCCAAAAAACACCCCATGGAGCCCTCATTCCCCTCCCAGCCCCAGGAGACTCCAGCATGCACAGAGACAGGCACAAACCCAACCAATGTGTGGCCAACACCACACAACAAACCCAACGCTGATTTTCTGCTCCAAACTCACAGGTGACTTGGAGCACATTTGGAGTGCTGAGATCAGACATTTTCCATTTGGTTTTTAAAGAACAGCACCCGAGCAGGAGCTGATGGTGGGCAAAGGGTGAAGAGGGGCCAGCCCAAGAGATGAACTCACGTTGTCGCAGCGCAGCCAAATCTCGTTCATCCCCTCTGCCACCGGAATGAGGAGTTTGATGTTGAACTTCTGACCAGAGATGTTCACATCAGGGGTAACTTCACATCCTGCAATGAGGGAGCCAGAGTTTAACAGGGATGTGAGGAACAACGATTTAAAAAGTGGCAAGAAAAGCAAAAATAGGGAAAGAAAGAGCAAAGTTCTCCAACTCAAGGGTCTCCGATGGCATCTCAGTGCTGCCAAGGGTTTGTCCCACACCTCCAATGGGATGAACACTCCCCACAGCATGGAAAAAAACTGTGTCAGATGTCTCTTTTTCCAAGTGTCAGGAAAATGGGAGGGAAAAGCAAGACCTGAGCAGAAAGCAATGGAGCCAAGGCGAACACACATCCACAGAACTCATCTGGATCCTGCCTGGAATGAGAAATGGATCCAGTGTCTGGAAAACACCCCAAAATTTTCCTGAAAGGATAGGAAAAGGTGACTGGATGGGTGTTGATGCTCACCCTGAAACCCCTCTGTTATTCATGAATGATGGGATGCCATGGAAGTGTTCCAGGCCAGGCTGGATGGGGCTCGGAGCTGCCTGGTTTAGTGGAAGGTGTCTCTGCCCATGGGAGTGAGGTGGAACTGGATGGGCTTTAAGGTCCCTTCCAACCCAAACCATTCAGGGATTCCATGATTTTGGCTGCTACAGTCAGCAGCGAGGTGTGAGCATCCTGCTCTGGGTGCCTGGAGAGAATTCCAAGTGGTTGTGTAAACACTGGGGGTGATGAACCGACCCGGCCAAGGCAGCCCAGGCGCGTCAGATTTCCCAGATTTCGGCAAAATGCCGTCACAGCAGATTTGTCAAAAGCTCCCAGAAAGGTCCTGGGGGCCAGGCCACACTCCCATTGCAGCCCGAGGTCCCCTGGCATCCCCCCTGCTCCTGCCTCCACAGGGAGAAGAAACGAGCTCCCTGCAGCTCCGTGGCTGCTCGAGCAGGAATGTGTCACTTGCCACACGAGAGGAGAGGCAGCGATTGTCGGAATTTCAGCTCTCCAGTGAGGCTGCTCCCATCCAGCACTGGGGAGAGGAGGAGAAACTAAGGCAGCAGAGGAAGAAAATGGTCTGTTCTTTCCAGTTTTTGCCGTGGGAGTTAATTCAATCCTTTGGATAACTGGCAAAAAGGAGAAGGGCAGGTGGAAGGTTGGAAAAAGGTTCGGAAGGTTCCCTCCAACCCAAACCATTCCGTGGTTCTCCAAGCTCTCTTCCCGTGCTATTGGGGGGCTGGTGGTGCTTCCTCACGGGATCACACGTAGTCACTGTTTGGAAGCCAGGTCTGTGCCAGGATATCAAACCCAGCCACCTCATTCCTTTAAACACCTTTACCCAACCCCAGGATGGAATTCCGAGGCGATAAAGCAGTGGCAAAACAAGCTGCAGGAGGAGCAGCCGATTCCTGGAATAAAAAGCAGCTTCTCTTACCCCACCTTGAGCTTCTCTTACCTCTCAGGTTCATCTGGTGAGCAGGAGTCCCGTTGGATTCCTCTTTGCTTTTGTAGCAGGAGATGGAGGTATCTTTGAAGGTGCACCAGTAGGGTTTGTAGCCTTTCAACGTCAGCTTCTTGGGCCTGCAGGACACGTGGAGGGACACCTCACTTGGTCTGAGCTCCTAGAACAAGCTGCTCCCCAGGAAACCTCAGGATTTCCTCAGCATTTCAGCCCTGGAAAGCTGCTGTCAGCAGCCTGGGTTACTCCCACCCCTGCCTGGGGGCTCAGCCATCCCTTCACCGCTGGCTCAAGGAGCTGAGCTCCAACTGCAAGTTTGGACTGTTCAATCCCAGGGAGAAAATCTGGGGCAAGGTGGGGGGAGTGGGAGGGCTGTGCTACAAAAACAGAGGAGCCCATGAACCGCTGCAAAATCTGCCTCTCCAGCCACCACACGACACTGGAACCACTCTGCTCAGGCTCTGAGGGGAAGCAGCACTTCCAAGGGCTTGTCAGTCACGCACACGTCTGAGTGCGCTCCTTGTTTTCTTTGTAAACACTCCACAGCACAGAAGGTCCTGTTCCTTTCTACAGAAAACACGGATTTTGCTCAATTCTGCACGAGAACTGGTGGCAAAGCACAGTGACCACCTGGGATTCCGAGTTCATCCCAACACAAGTCCAGGGCCTTCACAGAGCTCCAAGTATCGGAATATTTTAGCCTTCCCTGGTTTCTAAACCTTACTCTAAGGCTGCCTCGGCAGCATCTCATGCATTTCTTGTATTTTCATCTCAGGAACACCTGCTGAGAGTAGTTCAGATTAGATATCAGGAAGAAATTCTTCCCTGTGAGGGTGGGGAGGCCCTGGCACAGAGAAGCTGTGGCTGCGCCATCCCTGGAAGCGTTCCAGGTTGGACACGGCCTGGAGCAACCTGGGATAGTGGAAGGTGTTGGAACAGGATGACCTTTAAAGTCCATTCCGACCCAAAACATTCTGGAATTCTATGATTTTAGCTGGCAAAGGCAGTAACCTGGCTGGCAGGGGAGAGAGAAACATTCCAAGTGTCTACAGCCACACCAGGCAGGCACAGGGACATATTTACAGGAGTTAAATATGTGGAATACAAGGGGCATACATTGGTCCCCCAATTCTCCTCCCCAGCTGAGGTGTGACAAGAGGCACATCCAAAGCTGGGACAGCTCCAAACACTGCACCATTTACACTGGATTGCTAAAATACCACCTGACCCACCATTTTTAGGAGCAAACAGAATTCTGTGTTCAATCCGACAGCCTCAAATCCCAACCGCAGGGTTTAGGGCTTGCACTGAGTGAGGAACCAGCAGCTCCTGGCTGCTCCATCCCCTGGTGCTCCAATTTGCAGGCAATTAGCTCCTGCAGTCTGTGCCTAATTTGATTGGCAAATCAGCAGATCAAGGGGAAGAACAAGGTTGTTGTTTGTTTGTTTGTTCAAGGAGGGAAGAAACACCCACTGAGGGGCCGGGCACAGCCCTGAAACTTTGCCCCAATTAGGCCAGACCACAAGCCCAGACAGAGGCAGAAACCTCGTTAATTCGCCTTCAGAGAGGGAGAAGTTTTCAGAGCAGAGAGTGCCAGGTTCTGGCTCCAGAACCAAACAATTCATAAAATAAAGGCTTGTTCCAGAGCTACTTCACTGTCTGCAGCCTTTTTTTCCCCCTCTATCCTACAGCTCTGCTGTGAAATGCCATCAGTGTTTCCAGCTTCCAGAACTTTCACTGCAGTAGGCAATAAATTGCAAAAGATGGTCGTGGCTGCCAGAAATGTTCCTCCAAGTCCAGACGCTGCCGTTCCCGGTTTCCACGAACCACCAGCCGAGTCAAAGCAAGCTAAAAATCCCCAAAATCCTGAGCAAGCTGGGAGAGGGGCAGAGTCAACTTAACCTGCCCCTTTTGGCATGGGGAGACTGAGATCCTGGCTGGACAGAATTCCTCCAGCCTCCTGCAGACCAGGAGAAGCCTTTGAGGGAGGTTTTTAGGTTTCACTCCTCATTTTAGGATGGTTTGTTCTCTCCTGGGCATTTAATATGTTAAAGAAACATCCCAGCACACACTGCTGGCTATGGGATGCACCACAGCAGGCAAACACCCTGAATTTTGCATTTAAGAACCAATCAACTTCACTACTGAATATTTTGAATAACTTAAGGCCGGGAGATTGAAAAAAAAAAAAAGATATTAAGGGGCAGGACCATTAATTATTCACAGCCATTACCAGTTCCACAAGCAGCTCTTCCCATCAGCACTTACTTGAAGACTTTAATGTAGTCGGCGAGCTCTGGGATGGAAGTGATGTCACCCTGGAAATCAAAGATTATCCCATTCAGCCTCCTGCCCCAGTAGAGCTGGAGCAGTGGGATCGGGAGGGGAGGGTTGAGCTGCAGGGGAGGGTGAGGGTGCTCGGGGGTGGTGAAACTGCTCCTGAGAAAGCCTCGGCCACTTCCTGGGAGAAGCCAGTGGTAAAAAATCCCCCCGGCCCAGCTCTGCTGTTTGGAAAGCAGAGGACAAGGCTTGATTTTCCTTTGAGGAATTCCTGCTGCTGCTGCTGGAGCCAATTCCCAGCTGCGGGGTCACCGGTGGTCACGGGGGAATTTTCTCCTCCCTTCACTTATTCCTGATGCTCCAGACAAACCAGGAAGAGACACCTCCGCAGAGAACTGACTGGGGAAGGATTTCTATGTCTAGAAAGATTTATCTTCCCTCCAAAAAATTGTTAAATATTGAGTTTAAATTTCATTTTTTTGCATGAGGGTGGCGCTTGCAATTCCCAGGAGCTGGAAGTAAAACAGTAAAAGGGTTTTCGAGGGACAGGGAAAGGGAGGGTTGCTCCAGGAGCTTCCAGTAGCAGCACAGTTTACTTTCAGTCTGCAATGAGAAACTGTTTACAGATACCACAGGGAAAAAAATGCAGAATCTAAACAAACAATCCAGTAATTGCCCATTATCCGTATTCAGTTACTCGAGTGCATCTGGAAATGGCTCCTGCTACAAAGCCCTACGGAAAGGGATGGGTTTTTTTGGATGAATCATTGTCCTCCTCACTCCTATCTGGCAGGGACCGTTCCTCAGTGATGTGTTTCAAATCTGGTTTTGCAAAAGAAATAAGAAAATATGCCTTGGTGATAAAAATTTGTTGTTATTTCTGGTTTATACTGCAAAGCTCTGCTCTTGTTAATGCCAATAAAGCGTCTAAGGATGGATGTAGCTTCAAAAAGACCCATCATAAACACTTAAAAAATTATATGAAGTGTAAAAGTGGAAAATTTCAGAGATTTTAGTGTTGGAAAGAGATGGCTTAAATGTGCAAAATGCCTGGAAAAGCTGTGCTGGGCCAAGGCTGACAGGACTGAGTCCTTTTAATGCACTTTAATTTTCAGGCTTTATATTTTTAAAGGTGGAAAACCAGTGTTAAAACAGCATATCAGGGAAAAAAAAACCCCAAGTGCTCTGAAATACAGACCTAGGCTAAAACCCAGTCTAATAAAAATAGGGTTTCATAAGCCTAAATTAGTTCTGAAAATCCAGCAGCTGTTTTAGGTGCTGTAAAACCTGAATTAGAAACAGTGGAAGAGAAACCTCAGCGTGGAAAACTCAGTTATTTGGGAAAGTCAGTAGTGAGGATAAGAATCAACTTAATTTCCATTTAGTTTTCCATTATTTCACCAGGAGGGTGGCTTGGTCAGTAAGTTCCTGGTTCTTCCAGGACTTTTCCAGAATTCCCTCTTTCCAGAACTATCCCTTGGTATCTACAATCCCTCAATTTTAAAGCAAATATTACTGGGGTGTGGACAACGTTCTCATCAGAATTAGGAAAAAAAAAAAAAAAAGGAAATGAACGAGGTTGGATGCCTGGAAAAAGCCCCTGCAGCCCTTACCAGGATCGTTGATGTCTTGCCACCTTCCAGGGTGATCTCCAGGTCCGAGAGCGCGGCGTCCACCTCGTCCACGTCCTTGTCGCTGTGGTTCAGGTGGTTTTCCGAGGACATGATGGACAGCTTGTTGATGTGGTACTGCAAGGCAAGGACAGGGTCACCCCGGGATGCTCCTGTGCCCCCAGGATCCCACAGGGTCATCGTGACACAGCTGCCACGCTTGGGAAGAGGAGTGGGAAACTGGAGTGGAAAACCAGGAGCAGAGGCACTGGAAGTGTTTGCTGTGTCAGGAATGGTCATCTGGGATGTTCCAGGCATTGGTCCCTCAAGGAAATCTCTGGATTCTGCAGGGCAGAGCTGCTCTTTCCACTGGGACCTCTGGACATCACCTGGTCCCACTCCCTGCTCCAGCAGGACCACCTGGAGCTGCTGTCCAGGGCCACGTCCACCTGGCTTTGGAGTAACTCCAGGGATGGAGACTCCATAGCCTCTCTGGGCAAACTGTGCCTGTGCTCTGTCACCCCCAGGGTACAAAAATGTTCCCTGATGTGCAGAGGGAACCTCCCGTGTTCCAGGCTGTGTCCATGGCCTCTGCTCCTGCCACCGGGCACCTCTGTCCACACCCTCTCCTGCCTCCCACCAGGTGTTTATGGACATTTGTAAGATCCCCCATCCCTGGAAGTGTCCAACACTAGGTTGGATGGGGCTGGAGCAACCTGGGATAGCGGAAGGTGTCCCTGCCCACGGCAGAGGGTGGAACAAGATGAGCTTTAAAGCCCATTCCAACCCAAACCGTTGCAGGATTCTATGTCTTTGCATCTGTTTTCACCCCAGAAAACCAAAACATCCACAAAATCTCACAGGAAGGACCGTGCCCAACCCACTCTGGAGCACTTGGGTGTAAACTGAGTCATTATATTTCTGCTTTCCTCCCTTGTTTTTCCTGGGAGGGGCCCTTGGAGCAGGCAGCCCTGCTCCTGAGGGGGATATTCCTGCATCCTACAGCTCCAAGGTGTGCCAGACCACACGGAACAAATGCCTGCCATTCCTCTCATGGAAGTCAATAGCAGGTGGAGTATTTATGCCAAATCACATTGAGTATTTCATAAACCAGATAAATAAATAGTTCTGGGAAAGCCACAGATTATCCCCAGCTGGTTTGGGGGCAGAGAGCCAGAAAGGCACAGTTCAGTAACCCCGTGTTCATACGGGATGGGTTAAGAAGGGCAAAACTAGAAGTTAAGATGGATATAAACATGTTTGGTAAAAGCAGGTCAAGTTCTTTTTCATGAGGGATAATCAGTGGCAAATATTTAAATTATCTCATAAACTCAAGTGAGGATCTGGAGATGGGAAATGATCCAACTTCTACCAGCACGAGACGGCCAAAATTGCACCAGAGACAAGGTGAGGCTTAAAACACGGTTTTAAACCGAAGAAGGGATGGTTTAGATGGGATATTGGGAAGGAATTCTTTCTTGTGAAGGTGGTGAGACCCTGGCACAGGGTGCCCAGAGGAGCTGTGGCTGCTCCAAGTATCCAAGACCAGGCTGGAGCAACCCAGGATAGCAGAAGGGGGCTGGACTGAGGCTTTGAGGTCCCTTCCAACCCAAACCATTCTGGGATTCCATAATTTCATTTATCAGTTTCATCAACAGAGAAGTCTACAAACAAAACCGAGTCTAACCCAAGGCAGGAGCATGTGGGGCTGTGTCTCACCTGCAGTGCTGCAAACATCATCATCTCCTCCTCCGTGCACTCGATCTCCTCCAGCAGGATTGCCCACTTGGACTGCTCGTACAGCTGGTTGATCCTGATCGCGTCGTACTGCGGCACAGAAACACGGAGCGCTTGGAAAACCAGGAGCCCACCTCCAGACAAACCACCCCGTCCGCTGGAAGGTGCCCCTGCCCACGGCAGGGGGTGGGAATGAGATGGTCTTTAAGGCCCATTCCAACCCAAACTGTTCTGGGGTTCTGTGATCTCTCATCTCAACACCACACTTTGATGTGAGACTGAAAATCCTCTGCCACTGACATGAAGTGGCTTGAAGAACTCCTGAAGTACCTCTAGCAACACCTAAAAAACGTGGTACATAGGAGCACAAATCCTGGGTTTGACGCCTGCACAACCAATTTTCAAACTTTCACGCTTTTTGGGAGATTTACCAACACAAAAGCATGTTAGAGATCCAGGCATCCTTCGCTCCAAAAGACGGAAATTTCGAAATGCAAGCGGAACAAGGAGCTCTGTACCTTTGGATTCAGGTCAAAAAAGCTGTAGTACTTGAACCGGAGTAGCAAAGCCTCATTTTCCTTCACCTCCTGCTCCATCAGGGATCGAGACGAATCCAGCCACCTGTGAATTGCCAACATGGGGTAACACACACAGAACTGTGTTCCGCTCCAGGGCAGAACCGCCGCGACGCTCTCGAGATCACAATTAAAAACCAGCAAACAAACCCCCCCGAATCCTCAGCTCCTGGAAACTCACCCTTGGTTGATTTTGGCCTTATCGAGCAGCGTCTGGGGCTTGTACATTTTGGCTAAGGACTCCGGGGAGGTGACGGGCTGGCTCACGGCCAGGATGCCCGGGTTGCCCTCGGACAGGGCGCTGTCGCCGAACCAGGCGGACGTGGGGGACAGGGGGCTGCCGTCGTGGGCGTCGTAGGTCGGCGTCATCGTTTTGCTATAGAGTCCTGGGCTTGAATAGATATTTCCTACCAGCGAGGGGAATAAAAGCCGGGAATTAGCCCAGGGCCAAGCCCTGCCTGCTCCCGGCCACGCCGGCTCCGCGCAAACCCGGAGCTGGCAGATGGAAAACTTTCCCTCTTTATTTGATCTTTCCACAATGGGAAAACGCTTCGCTGCTTGTTCTCCCACGAAAACCTGTCCCTCTCCTCTCTCTCGGCTCTTCTCCAAGAGCAAAACTGATGGAAAACTCATTCCAGCCCAAATGATGGGAAAAGACTCAGGTCTCCCACGCCGGGAAGCTCCTGCCCCCTGACTTCTGTGGCACCTGGGACATGAGTGGCCCCCGACTTACCGGTATTACCTGTTGCTTAAAGATTTTGGAAGTCAAAAGTTTTAGAGGAGCAGGAAAATAAACTAAGGGTGCAGCCAAAGAGACCAGAGGCAGAGGGCAAAAGTCCTATTGAGGTGGAGCTCACCTTTGACGGGGCCGATGTAAAGAATATCGGTGCCTATAGAGAGGGAAAGAAAGGAGGGAAGTGAGAAGGCGAGAGAAAGTCACCTGGAGAGCAGGAGAAGGACAGAAGCCAAAAATGGGCACTTTTGGAAGAGGGCAGAACAGCACAGGTGAGGTTGAACCACCCAAATGGAGCGTTCGCAGCAGCGCTGGTGGCAGCAAAGCAACTGAAGTGACTTCCCGTTATTTTATTCACATTACGAGGGCAGCTGGGCATGGAAATGTGGCATTCCCGGATGGAAAAGCTTGCTGAGGTGGCCACACAGATTGGGTATTAATGTGCTGAGCGAGTGGTGCCATGTGGTGCCAGACTGATCCCAAAGCACACGTTACACCCAGGCCTTCCGAAGCTTCGCAGCTCGTACCGACTCAAAGCAGACAAAAAACCACCCAAACCTTTCAAAAATTATTAATTTGAAGAGAAAAAACCCAAATCCAGCTCGGTATCTCATAGCTCAAAATAGCTGAGAGCTTAACAGAGAGGCTGTGGCTGCCCCAGGGCTTCTCCTGGAAGTGTTCCAGGAGAGCTTGGATGGGGCTTGGACAACTCGGCCTGTGGAAGGTGTCCCTGCCCATGGCAGGGGGTAGAATGAGAAGTGCTTTAATCCCTTTTAAATCCCTTCCATCCCAAAACATCCAATGAAACAGCCCCTCTTCATCTCACATCAACCCTGAATTTTAATTTAAAATCCAGATTTTCAGAATAAGGGAGGATCAAGCACCGTATCCTAATGCCAGGAATTCCACTGCGTCCACACATCGGGCAAGGAGCTCACTCAGCATCCCCTGCTGGGCACAAATCTGCCCAGAAGGTCCAACACCAGCCTGGATTTTTGGGAAAGGGTTGTGTCCTTCCTAAATCACGAGCCTGCAATTCGAGGCACCCAGACTCTCCCTCCCAGAGCTCTGCTGAGGGTGTTGAAGACGGTGACAAGTTGGAGATGCCACAAACAAGGCCTTTTGTGCCACCTCCTGCGGCTGCCCTGAGCCACCACCACGGGCTACACTCCAGCTCCGTGCTCCAAACCACCCCTCCACCCTCACTGCCAAGGAATGACAGAAAACTGAGCTAGACTGGAACATTCCGAGACCAAACCAATGCAAAAACCTTTCCAAATCCTCATTTTTTTTTGATGGGCATCTCAAGGAGCAGGAAGAACGGTGTGAATCAGCAGCGTCATGTCAGTGGCAGCCAACATCACGGCTAGGAAACTCCAAATAATGACAAACCTGATTCTAAACTGCCTGATAGGTTGGAAAATAAAAGTGAAAACCATCAAACAAGGATGCTTTTAATGCTCCTGCTCGTTTTGCTGGCATCCCAGTCTGGACAAATGATCTGGGGACCTGTAAGCACCGTGGGCACCAAGACAGATCCAGCAAACCAGGCAGGAGCAAAAAAGCAGCAGGAATGGTCAAGGGATGAAGAAATGCACCTTCATTTGCAAGGAAAAGGCCAGGGATGACTTCCAGGTTTTCAGACCAGGTGTTGGCACTTTGGGAGCTGGGACTCCACGATCCTCAGGGTCCCTTCCAGCTTGAGCTGTCCTGTGATTCTGTGATTATGAAAGCAGCAGGAAGGTGCTCTCCCCATGGATTGTCAAAGCACTGGGGCAGAGAACTCCAGCAGAAAGCAGCCAGAAACCCCCATCACTTCCATAAACCACTTCCCAAGAGAGCTCTTCCCTCCTCCCCATCCACCCTCGCTGCTGGCTTCAGCCTTCACTGCTCAAGCACACAGGGCTGAACATCAACTGGACCAACAAAATAAAATCCCACTTTTTGCCCCAAACTGGGCAGGTTTTTCCATGAATATCCCCTGACATCCCTTGATTGAGTGTTTACTCCACCAGAGCAAAGTTTCCCCTGCACTGTTCTCCTCATCACCTGAAACATCTCAAAAGAAGCTCCCCTTAAAAAATTTGCCCCAGGCAGGCAGTGTCATGGAAAGTTCCAGCAGCAACAGCTACAGATTTGGCTAATTTATATAAACAAGTGACTACAGGTCTTCTAATGGAAAATGTTGGGCAACACATCCTGTGGGTGTATTGACAACTCTGCCCACCGGGATTTAAATGGCTTCACTGGCAGGTTTGGGGTGCTCAGTGACAAAACACTCCCAAGACATTGAAATCAGCACCTCCTGAATTATTAATTAGTTTCCCAGAAGCTTTCAGCACACAAACTGATGTTAGAACAACGCTAGAAATGATTTATTCAGATGAAACCCACGACTTTGATCGAATGGCACCTGAGCAGGCAGGAATTCAACCTGCTGTGAGTGATTTCATTCACAAGGAGAACAAAACCAGCCAAGAGACTCACTGGAAGAGCCATAAATAATTAAAACAAACCCCAGCTTTTGCACACATTTCCCCCAAAGCATGCCAACTCTTTCCTATTAATCTAACAGAGATGCTCTCTGTGAACACTGGCCGTTGGAAAGGCTGAGAATGGACTTTCAAGATGCAACTGCCAAATGGAAATGAAAATTGACTGGAGCCTTGCCCAAATTCTCTGAGCCAGGAGTGGGAGAGGACAAGCCCAGAGGTATTTTTAAGTAGCTGAGAGGAGAAAGAGTGGGATCAGAGCAAAAGGAGGATTATTTTTCCTTGTTCCAGACCCGGGGTGCACATCACCCTGTGCAGCCAAAACATTTTTGCCTACAAGGCCTGTGCCACCATTGGCATTAACCACACTCTGTGACCTTCCCTTCAGTTGGTTTAACATCAATTAATACAACTTTACTGAATTCCACGGTAGTTTTTTTTAATTAAAGCTGCCCTGCTGCCCTTGGATTGCTGGATTTAAACCCAAGAGCTCTGGCAGCCAGACACGTCTCTCCCGCTCACCACCGCGGCTCTCTCCACAAATCCATTTGGGATAAAGTGCTCCCACTTGGCCAGAATTATGGTTTAAACTCCTGCCATTTGCCTTCAGACACCAGACTTCCAGCAGCCATGGAAAAAGCTGAAAAAGCCCCTCTGCTTGCAAACACCTGCACCAATTTGCTGCCTGTGGTAGCTCCATCAGGGGTGTGACTCCTTGTGGGACTTCACCAGAAATTCTCTTCCCAATCCTGCTCTGGATCTGGAATTCAGACTGGCCAACTACCCTCAGCAATAAAAGGGTTTATTTAGCATCACAATCCACAGCTACACCCTTCATGTAAGGCAACACTAAAGCAATTAATAAAACACTGGTCTCGTAAATACGGAGTAGAAGGGTGGCACAGCCTAGACCACACCAGGAACGTGACATTAGGAACGATTTTCCATTTAACTCCTTTCTTAACAGGGCAAGAAAAGCTCTCAGCAACACGATCTGAGTGTTCAGGAGGCCACACTTGGGCTCTGGTTTGTTTTGTGAAGCCTGGGGTTGCTCTGCTCCCGGGAACGCGTGACAGCTCCAGACATGCATCCGTGCCCCGAGTGCTGCAGCCCGCCACGACTTGTGCCATGGATTTGGGGTCTGTTTCTTGCACAGACCTTAAGAAAATTCAATCAGCCCCACACTGCTGTGCCATTTTTTTCCCCCACTCCCATTTTTTTTCCCAGCTCACCAGACCCTGGCGTGATCAGCGGCCCCTCCAGCTCGAAGGTGTCGTCTTCACATTGATCATCCAACTTCTTCTTTTTTTTCTTTGATGGATCTCTGGGTTTCCTCAAGAGGGAGAGTTCTTCTGGATGCCTGATGTCTGAGGGGGAAATGGACCACTTTTATAACGGCAGGATTGGAAAAAGGAGAACAAAGGTGGAAAAGAAGAATATCCTTCTGTTAGGAACAACATCCAGCAACATCCAATACCTCCCTTGGATGAATTTCCTGCTCTGCAATGGTTAAAAATCAAGTTGAGAACATTTTCCCTGCAAGCCTGTTGGAAACAAGCACTGTCCTTGGCTGGAAAGGTAACATAACATTTGGATAAAATGTGGAATTTCCCAGGCACAGCCACTCAAATGTAAATGTAAGCACTGGCAGACCCTGTGACAGAGCCTAGTAACACTTCCACACATTAAATATAAATAATAAAAAGAATTTAAAACCACATTGATAATAAAAAATTATAAATAATATATAATATAATAATACACTATATAAATAATATAAAGAAATAGAAATGGAAATAGAAATCAACACACAAACCCCTACTTAGCCATGGAGGTAACAGGCCAGATCCTCTCACTTCCATAGGAGCAATCCAAGAGTTAAACCATTTATTTACACATCAGACTGGAAAGTTTAAAGCCTATAATTGACCCACTTTTAAAAGAGATTTTGGCCAAAGTGTTTCCTTTTCACAGCAGATCTCTCCCCTTTTCCTGCCCGGGACCAACCCGAACAATGTAAAACCCATTGAAAAGGAGGAGCATCCCACTGTGTTTGTGTTTCAAGCCATGGGAATATGGGGAGCAATGAAAAAGGGAATTTTCATTTCCCACCAAGGCAGTGCTTTGGGTGTGCTGCAGTCAATTCCAAGTGGGAAGGAGTTTCCTGGGAAAGCAGAACCCACTGTCCATTGTACCACTGAAACCACCGAGGGACTGGAGCGAGACCAGGAGTCCCTGTGCTCGGTCAGTATGTGGGAACTGACCTGGAAAAGGATTCACCTGGGCATGGAGCCATCCAACTGCAGGGGTGAAAGGCTGCAAAAAGCTTGGCGTGCTCTGAAGTACAGCTTGGATTGGGAAAAGATGGGATGAGAGGGCTGGGAGTGTTCAGGCAGAGAAGAGAAGGCTCCACGGAGAGCTCAGAGCCCCTTCCAGGGCCTAAAGGAGCTCCAGGAGAGCTGGAGAGGGACTGGGGACAAGGGATGGAGTGACAGGACACAGGGAATGGCTTCCCACTGCCAGAGGGCAGGATTAGATGGGATACTGGGAAGGAATTTTTCCCTGTGAGGGTGGGGAGGCCCTGGCACAGGGTGCCCAGAGCAGCTGTGGCTGCCCCTGGATCCCGGGAAGTGTCCAAGGCCAGACTGGATGGGGCTTGGAGCACCCTGGGACAGTGGAAGGGGCCCCTGCCCATGGCATGGGGTGGAATGAGGTGGGATTAAAGGTCCCTTCCAACCCAAACCATTCTGGGATTCTCCGATGATTCTATGGAGACCATGGGACGTGCCTGAGCCTGGAAGGAGTTCTGGAATCTCCTTGGCAGCTGGTTGCTCACGCTCAAGCTCCTGTGTTGTTTCTTGCTCTGTTTTTTGCACCTATCACCCCAAAACGCTCGGCTGCAAAGCTTTCCCTTTGGAATGCCCTATGGAAAGCAGCCCCTGGTCCCATTCCCACTGCAGCAGAGCTCAGGTGCCAGGAGCTGGCTCAGCCAGGCCGTGTTTTCCCACCCACAGGAATGCTGAAGGACACAATCACTCATTATCCCAGCCAGGAGAAGCTACAGGGCTGGGATCTCCCCACGTGCTGGCAGCAGTGGGAGTTCCCTGAGCACTCCCAGGCATGGGATTACAATTAACACTGGAATTTGGTCCCCAGCACGTGACCGGAGCAGGACATCCCCCACACTGCCCACCCACACCTGCAGCTTTCCTTCCTGAAACAAGCTGGGAAATATCCCACTGGGAGCTCACCCCATCCAGGTGATCTTCAGGGATGGATCCCTGGCATTCCCGAATCCAGAGGTCAGGCACTTCTGGATGTAACCATCTTTTATGTTGTAGGTGTCCCATCATCCCAAACCATTACCTAGCTTTAATTTAAGTTTTATTTTTATTTATATTCCTGTAGTTATTTACTTACACATGATATTTATATATATAGTATATATATTTATTTTTATAAAGCATCATTTATTTTAAGCTCTATTTTTATTTATATATTTAAATTTATTTATTTCATTCATGTAATTGAATCCCAGAATGGTTTGGGTTGGATGGAACTTTAAAGTCCACCTTGTTTCACTCCCTGCCATGGGCAGGGACACCTTCCACTATCCCAGGTTGCTCCAAGGCCCATTGTCCAACCTGGCTTTGGACACTTCCAGGGTAAAAATATATAGATTTATATATATCTAATAATAGATTTAGATATCTTTAATAATAGATTCATGTATGATTATATTTCATATATTTTACCAAATTTATGATTTTTATATTTAGATGTTATATAAGGTTTTATATATGCTTTTATATAAAGATTTTATCTTTAGTTGGTATATTTATTATATACTGAATATAAGGTTTTTATCTATTTTATTTAATTTTATTTAATTTCATGTATAAGCTTTATTTAAACCCTGATTTATTATTACTCCACACACACCATCCCACTAAACCCCATCCCTGCACCCCACCACCCACCCTTTCAGTTCCCCTGCTCAACTTTTTGACCATTTCTAGCAATAAATACCTAGAGCCCGAATCCAGGCAGCTCCACTCATTCCCGTTTATCCCAGCCCGGTTACCTCACGGAGCAGGAATCTGCTGGGACAGCCGGGGTCACGCGCGGGGGACAAGAGGCAGCACAGCCCAAATCGAGGAGTTCCCCCGGTATTCTGGAGCAAGGTTGAGGCCCTGAGGTTTATTTATGGTGCATTAGCAACTGCTGGAGCCTCTCAGCTGGAAGCACTCAGGGAGGTCGGGAGAAGGGCTCCGGGCCAGGCTCTGGATTCTGGAATCAACCGCCTGGAATCGGCCCAGGGCTTGACCATCTGATAGCAAAGAGACTTTTTATAGTCCCTCACTTGTTCCTGATGCTCCCGGCGGGATACAAAGGAGCCAGGGCTTCCAAAGCAGCTGCTTCCAAAGAGCACATGGCTGCAGGGCATGGAGCAGGCAGCATCCCGGCAGGATCCTGTGGATTCCTCCCGACAGCATTCCATGGATGCACCACAGGCTCCAGGACTTTACAAAGCCACCAAAGGCAGCTGAGGGAATGGCTTCAAACTGAAGGTTTAGATGGGATATTGGGAAGGAATTCCTGGCTGGGAGGGTGGGCAGGCCCTGGCACAGGGTGCCCAGAGAAGCTGTGGCTGCCCCTGGATCCCTGGAAGTGTCCAAGGCCAGGCTGGACATTGGGACTTGGAGCAGCCTGGGACAGTGGAAGGTGTCCCTGCCCATCGCAGGGGGTTGGAACTGAATGATCTTTAAAGTTCCTTTCCAACCCAAACCATTCTGGGATTCTGTGGAAAGGAGATTACAGGTCATGCCTGAGCCTGGAAGGAAGAGTTTCAGAGCTCAAAATATGACAAGGAAGGTGACTTTCAACCTCCAAGAGAAATTTTTCCAACTTTAGGATGAAGCCATTTTACTGCCTGCAGCATCTTCTCTTCCATTTGCCTGCAGGACCCTGCTTGTGCCTGGCTGAAGGGAAGTCCTTGTCTGTTTTTCCCTGTGTAATCCCTCATTTCTCATCCAGCCCCTGCACAGCTCACCCATTTATCTCCCACCCTGAGATAAAGAGCAGAGCTGGGATTAAACCCTCTTCCTTCACAAAGCACCATCTGCACCCAGAAAATTGACTTTAAAAAAAAAATCTTCCTTACAGGGTGTAAAATTCCCAATTTATCCTCTTTTGCACTCAATCCAGCAAGTAAATCTTGCAGCTGCTGCATCTTTAACCACCAAGGTGTGGTGCGATGGGAATCCCAGAAGGGTTTGGGTTGGAAGGGACCTTAAGGATCACTCTGTCCCACCCCCTGCCATGGGCAGAGACACCTTCCACTGTCCCAGGTTGCTCCAAGCCCTGTCCAACCTGGCCTTGGACACTTCCAGGGATGGGGCTCCCAGTCCCACAGGAAATCAGATTTATGGTTTTCCTGCATCACCCCCATACAGAACATGACACCATTGACTTGAAGGGCTGAGTATGGACCAACTTCCCCAAAAATTGATATTATGGGAAATCACACCACTTTCAACATTCAGTTCTCACATATATGGAAAATAATGAAATACAAAGAGTATTTTGATGTAGAAGGAAAATTCATGTTCCAAAGAACATCCAACTTCCCACCCCATTTCTGGCTCCCCTAAATGCCAGAGGGCTGCTTCACCTCCTTAGTTCTTGAACCATAAATACTCCATAAATTTACTTGTAGCACAGAGAGCATTGAGGGGAAATCCTCTCTTTAATGCTGATCCAGCCACCCTCCTCCAGGAAACGTGTTTTGAAGTGGGATATCTCTGGGAAGTGGGATTTCTCTGCACTCCATCACTGCTCCCTCCAACCAATGACTCATAAAAATTACAGCCTTTGTGCATCACTCTGACGAGCCTTAGAAAAATGAGACCCCAAACCCCATTTTTCTTCCATTTCAGACTTAAAACCAAAAATACAGGGTTTTTTTTTCTTGGAATGAGTGAACTCTGTGGATGGTTTTTCACAGTGTAAGTTTACAGAATTAAGTATCTGACTTATCTGCCACATAAGTTCTCTCGAGATAGAAGTTTTGCAAAACAGACCAGAGGGGAAAAAAAAAACCCAAAGGAAACTAAAGAAGGACTTACATAACTTCAGAAGTGCCTGGAGATAAGGCTGTGGCTGTGCTGGACTCTGGGCAGTGTCTGACGGAGCAGGTCCTCACCCCCCAGCACAGTTTACTGGGTTTGTACATTCAGAACATTTTATTATGGGTTCTTCAGATGCCCAGGAACTTAAATATTTATCTGGGCTAAAGCCAAGCTCTCCACTCACTGCCTGGGGCCCTGCAGCTCTGTCAGGACATCCCACAAAGCCTCTGGAGATGCCCAAGGACTGCTATGGGTGTGGAATCAGCTGGGGCTGACCCTGGCAGAGGTTTTGCTGGAGCCTTCCCAAATTTTGGGTGGAAAATCCAAGTGCCTGTTGGCTTATGGATTTGCCAAGGGAGCAACAACATGCAAAACCACCCAAAAATGGGGTCAGTGGGGTTTGCAGGGGTGTGAATGTTTGTGCCAGTGGTTCCCAGAGCCGAAACTGAGCACCACCAGCCAGGAGAGACCCAGGAGGAGAAGGAAAAGGAGGAGGAGGAGGATGCAGCCAGTGGTGATGGAGCCAAGCACTGCTGCAAGGTCAATAAAAAGCACCATTGGAGAGGCAGAGTCAACAAACACTTGAATGTTTGGATTTTTTTTTCCATAAGTGGGACGAAATCCCCAGGCTCCCGTTACCCAGATGCCTCTCGGAGCACAGGCAGCACTACAGGCCTTGCCCCTGAAGTGGCTGAACTGCAGCTCGAGTCCAATTAAACTCCACTAATTTAATCCCACAAACAAGACAAAAACAATCCACTTCCACCCTCCCTCTGCATCGGCCCATAAAGAGCAATCCCACTAATTCCAAGGAAGGCGGCAGCGCTGGCCTTGCCAGCATGTCCTAATGTCTTCAGGATGGAAGTCTATTTAAAGGGTCTCTGTCAACAGCAGAGTAAGGATGAAAAAATTCACTGACTCACACAGTGACATAAAACCTGCTGCTCCTCCACACGCAGAACACGAATGGGGTGGGGACAGGGGGGAGAGTGGAAAGGATTTTTTTTTTTTTTTCCGTCTCAGACACTTTGTAATTAAATCTGGTTATTTCCCTGACCCCAGTTCCTGGGGTTGGTCTGGATCCTGCACGACAGCTGAGCACGGGCAGGCAATGAAAGGGGAAAACGCCGCAGTTGGCAGAGGAACACTTGGGCCCTGCAGTTGAAAAAGCTGAGGACGTTGCAATTTGGCCGGCTCTCGAAATGGGAAGGTTTCCTTCCACACCCATTCCCTGGACATATTTAGAAATAGCTGTGCCCCTGCCAAACCCCTCTGCTCGTGGCAGGGAAAGGCAGCAAACCCGTCCTCGGTGTTTCGCCACCTCTGTCTCCCCTGAACGTCACCCGTGAGCGTCCTCCTGATGCTCCTGAGCACCCACAGCCTGTACCCAGAGATCCTGGAATCATTTAGGGTGGAAAAGATATCCAGGGTCATCAATTCCAACCTGTGACCCATCCTCACCTCATCACCCAGCCCAGAGCACTGAGTGCCACGTCCAGTCCTTCCTTGGACACCTCCAGGGATGGGGACTCCACCACCTCCCTGGACAGCCCCTTCCCATGCCTGACCACCATTTCTGTGGAGAAATTCCTCCTGAATGTTGGTGTTGCTCCCCCAATTCCCCCCTGAGATGCTCATGTGCATCAACCAGGACTCCATGATTTCAGCTCCATGATTTTAAGAAAAACACTCCTTTATTTACCAGCGGGGTGTGAAGGAAGAAAAGAAAGTTTAGGAGGTTTGCAGTGGCCAGGGACATGGTGGGATTCTTGCCCTGTGCAGGGCCAGGAGTTGGACTTGATGATCCTTGTGGGTCCCTTCCAATCAGGATATTCTGTGATTCTACAAACTGCAGACATTTTCCTCCTGGAAAGCAACTGGGCCAGGGATGCAGCTCCACGTGCCTGTCACAGAGCCCTGGGAACGCTGCACATCGACTACCAAAGGGTTTCAGTTTTGCAAAAAAAACCAAAAAACAAAAAAACCCCCAAAAAACTAAAAAACAACAAACAGTGGCTTTTTATAGAAGTCTTTTTGGCAACGGAGGGCGTGGAAATATTGCAAATACTTCAGGAGTCAGAGGACGTTCTGTCCTGGAGCGGGGAGCGTTTGGAAAGGGAAAAAAAAGGTAGGGCCACATTCAGCATCGGGATGGTGTCACCTTCCCTAGGCTGGGCTGGCATCCTGCCACTCCCAAAGGCCACTGTCACCAAATGCCACTGCCAGCTCAGCTCAGGCTGCATTTGGTGGCTGCAGGCTGAGGCAAGGAAGGCTGGCTGTCACCTTCCCACCACTCACTGAGTCCTGGGAACCTCCTCGTTTTGGGGACGATGGGAAGCAGCCCATCACCCTCACGGCATCTCCTCACCCCATCGCTCCCTGCCTGGCCCCACAAGCTCCTCAGGATCAGACCACCCTTACTCTGTGCAGGAAGGGGAGCTGGGGACCGGAGCAAGATGGAATGTGGGCACAGGAACTGCCACAGCTCGGCACAGGATGCTCCCCAGACTCGGTTTTCCAAAACAGGTGACTAATTCGCATGGATTAGCAGGAGCTGGGTGTGAGGCTCCACCAGACTCTGAGGAAATAAAAGAGCCTGAAGGGAATTTCTCCATCTTACACAGCCTCAGGGTGGGTAAGGGAGGGATTGGTCATGAATTTTGGAGTGTTTCCTCCCAGAGCTGCCTCCTCCCAGCTCTGGCACTGAGCTGTCCTCTCTGTGCTCCCATGAACATCAACTGGAGTTTTCCCTGCTCCTCTTCTCAGGCTGGAGGGCAGCAGAGGGCCCCAAATCTTCACAGCCAGGAGAAGAGGAGAAGGATGGGAGCTTTTCTGCTGTCACAGCATCTCCCCTCACCCTGCAGCTCCAACCCAAGCCATGTCCCCAGGAGAAGGAGCATTGCTGGGGCAGGAAACGCCGAGGCCTGGGAAAGAACTCTCACACTTGCATCTTGCTGTTTGCTTTTCCTGTCCCACGTGTCCACAGAGCTGCAGCAGAGCCTGCCTGGAGTCCCCTGGAGCTCCTGGGACACATGGGAAAAAATACAGGCAGAATGCTGGAAGGAAGCAGCTTTAGGGCATGAGCAGCTGCAAGGCATCCACTGGGCTGGAATCAAGTGAAGCCATCCCAGAATCACAGAATGCTTTGGGTTGGAAGGGTCCTTAAAATCGTCCAGTTCCACTCCCTGCCATGGACAGGGACACATTCCACTATCCCAGGGTGCTCCAAGCCCCGTCCAGCCTGACCTTGGACACTTTCAGGAATGGGGCAGCCACAGCTTCTCTGGACAACCTGTGTCCCACTGCCCTCACAGCCAAGAGTTTCTTCCCATTCATGTAAGAAAAAAGGACTTTTCCATTCATTGTTATGCGGGGTGATGGAGCCACATCTCCTCCTTAAATGCCACTTTCCAGTGAGGATATTCCCACTCACACCAATAAAGTATTGACTGCAGCCCCATCAAAATGCAGTTGGATATTTGATGGGCAGTCTTCTGGGTGGAATTATCTCCCAGTGGGATGATGAGAGCGGGGAGGTGCATTGGAGCACCCCATCCCAACCCCTG
>VZTJ01004385.1:661934-674022 GCA_013397795.1 Orthonyx spaldingii | reverse complement strand
TCTCCTCTCCTCTCTCCTCTCCTCTCCTCTCCTCTCCGCCAGGATCAATCCATGCCTTTAACCCTCCTTCCTGGTTGCTGTGGGAATCCAGGGGCTGAATCCAGCCACTGGGAATGAGATTGGGTTTTTTTCTGGCTTCACACGACCTCCGGGAAAGTGAGGGATGTGCGAGCGGCTCCGGCATCTTCCCACAGCCACCTCCTGGGAGCCCCGGGGAGCTGCCCTTTGGAATAACTTTCCTCTGCACGAGAACAGAGACTTCTCTTTAGAAATCAACCACACTCTGCAAGTGTTACCTCTGGGTAACAGTTTAAAGGGAACAGAAGCAAAGGACAACTCGAAATAATCCATCCACGGGTGTTCCTGCTTGTGTAGCGAGGATTTTATAAATGCACCTCTCAGCCAGAGTCCCGAGAATTTCAGGAATTACTCCAGTTACTCATTAATGATGCTTTGTGCTGGAGGTACTGAGGTGTGTAATTAAATGATCCAGGGGCAGTGACAGCAGACAGGTACAGCCAAAATATGAGCAACTCCCAGGCACAGTTCTGTCCTCACTTCCCTGGAGCCCAGAAATTAAGGGATTTGCAGAGACAAGTGGGATCACTTTTCCCTTCCACCTTGAAGTTTCAGCTCAGTTTTCCTTAGAGAGACAAATTAGTTTGATGAATATGGGATATGAGAGCTCTCTAGGGTTGTTGAAGAGGGCAGTGAACGAGAATGGAGAAAAATGGGGCAGGATAAACACAACTGTGGAGGGAAAAAGGAGAATGGCAGAATCACAAAATCACAGAATGGTTTTGGGTTGGAAGGGACCTAAAAGATCATCCCCCTCCAACCCCCTGCCGTGGCAGGGACACCTGGACAATCCCAGGTTGCTCCAAGACCAGTCCAGCTTGGCCTTGGACACTTTCAGGGATGGGGCAGCCACAGCTTCTCTGGGCCACCTTCACAGCCAAGAATTTTTCTCCTAATATATAATATTATGTATATATAATAGAATGTATATTTTTATATAGACTTTTATATATCTTAAATACATAAAAGTTGAAATATATTACATATGACATATATAAAGAGTGGTATTTAGATATCTATAGCACTGTTTGAACACCTACATATCTGCACAGGTGTCCAAATACCTCTGTGGTGCTGGGAAGAGTATCCCAGCCCCTCCAACTCCAGCACTTCTGCATCCCAGCATCCCAATCCCTCTTCCCTCAAGCTGATGCCAAGCTCATGTGTCATCTTCCCAGTAGCTCTGCAGAACATCTGGCTCCCAGTAAACACAACTGGGAGGGCTAAACAACTTAATCACTGCAGTTTCTGTCTGCCCTCAAACAGCTCACGCTGCTAAGAGTCACTCAAAGGAAAGTGAAATTTCCAGTAAAAGCCCTGCTTTCCCCAAAATCAGGAACATTAATTTCAGTACTTCAGATGCCACAGAAGGGAAGTCAGCACCACCCTGGATGGATGTGTCCCTGCTGCCTGCTCAGAGAGCTCCCACCTCGGCTTTTCCCCAAGGCTTTCACCCCTCCCAAATCTTTAAATACCAGGATTATTCTGCTGGTTTGCTCATAAATACACCAAAAGCTCTGCAGTTGGAAGAAAAAGCTGCTTCAGGCCCATGTAAGGTTCTGCCAGCATCAGTGACAGATCTCCTGCCTCGTGATGAACCGTATCAGAACTTCCTGACATGAGTCACTGCTGGAGAGATTCATCAGAGCCCCAGCCTGGGACCTCCCCGTCTAGCACGACATCCCAAATGCCAATGGGACACGGGGGTGGGGGAAGCAAAACCCACTCAGAAATAACGCTGGCTAAGCCTTTTCTATTTTAAGGAGAAATTGCCCAATATTTATGTTTTTTAAAAACTCCCAACAAAACAGGAAAGAAACAGCAAAGAACAGCTAAAAATACCAACCAAGCCACGGACACGGCACGTAGGGACCAGCTCTTCCTGCCTCCCCAAACAACTGGGTCAGCCAAGAGTAACCTCAGCTGCCTTCTGAGAGCAGGAATAGATTTACTACAGCTGAGGTTGGGTTGCAGGCTCCTTCTGGAGGGGAAGATTCCAGTATGGAGCACTTACTGGAGTTCCTCAGGGTGGAACTGCCAGCTTCTCATTGGGTTTTTTTTTGCTGGGCAGGAAGAAACATTGGGTTTTGGGATGAGGAATTTGTGAAGGTGGGTAAAAAATGATGCCTGGTAGGGAATGATCCCTCCTTTCTCCTGGTTTTCTCCTCCACAAGGAAATGAGGCTGAAGAGGAGACAGTGAGACTCGGTTCCTTCCCTCCACCAGACAGTTTCACAGTGAAGCATCACCACTTAATCTCTAATATGATTTTCCACTGGAAGAGAACCCACAGGGCTGGCAGATTTCCCATTTCAGGGTTTGCTTTTCATCCAGCACATAAATTTGCAGGGGGAAAAAAAAAAATCACAACCCAACACCAGCAGCTTGAGCATCAAGCAGGGCTGGTACCACCCTGCCTGTGACAAACCCGAGGACAGCCCTGCTATGGAAGAGAATTCGGCATAAATGCATAAAAATGCATTAAAAAATGCATTTTTTATCACTTTTTGGCTCAATTGGACCTATTATTTAAGTATTTGCACACAAAAGAGTAGACCTGGAAGGGAAAAAGAGTGGACATCTGGGCTGTTTGATGTCCAAGTGACTCTTGGGTGTTTAAAGCCAGAAAACACCAAGGATTTATCGAATTTACAGGACAAGCACGTGCACCAGAGGAGAGGCAGCAACCAAACTGACCAGGAAGCTGCCCAGAGTGGGGTTTCAACACTTACTGAAGGTTTTGCAGATGTCAGAAACAGCCTTGAAGACCCTGTCGGAGAAGTTGACTTTCACCTTGACGTACTTCATGTTGGGCAGCTGCAGGCGCAGCAGCTTGTGCTGAGGGGTGAACTGGAGCTTGGCATCCGCCTGTATCCCGTATTTATCCAACGTCCAGTGAGTTTTAAGGAGCCAAGTTTTCTTCTTTTCCCACCACAGCGCGTGATCCGACCAGTCCTTCTTGACATCTGCAACAAAGAACCCATTTTCCCCCCCTGTTAAAAGCGGGACCAGAATCAGCCTTCAGAGGACAAAAGAAGTTTTAAAATGTGCTTAACTGAGAAGGAGCCATCGATCCAAAAAACTCCAACAGCCCCCTCTGGATACAAACAACTGCTTGTATAGAGTACTATTTTGATGGGATATAAAAGCAGGGAAGAACCCGAGGAGAATAAGGATGTGACACGACGTGGCCGTGGATCACCAACTTTTAGTTGTTTTGAAGAGTTAATGAGTTAAAGAAATTTTTTTTGTTGTGGTTTAGTTAGATTCAGTTTTTTTAGAGNGAAATTTTTTTGTTGTGGTTTAGTTAGATTTAGTTTTTTTAGAGTTTTCTTTAAATTGGTTTGGAAAAATTTTTTTTTTGAGAAAAGTGGAAAAATTATTTATTTATTAAATAAAATGAAAAGTATTAAATATATGGAACTTTTAGCAGTGATTCCAGCTGGAACATGAAGCCAAGGGGTCATGAGTGACCCAACACTTCCCCCAGCAGGGATTTTGCACAGTTTTTGGGGTTAACTATCAGTTTTTGAGTTTTTCCAACCCCACCATCCAGGACACCTCTGCTATCTGAAGGTGAGCCCAGCCACCTTGGCACACATGGAAAACACAACCAGGAGGAGGTTTGCAAGGAGAATTCAGCAGGACTTTCAGTTTCTCCAGAGAAAACCTGAAAATTCCCAGCTGAAACTAAAAGTTACCTCCTAAAGGACCAACAAAACCCAACAGCCACATCTCCTTCCAGCAGGGATTTAAACATGGGGGCCTTGGAGGTCACCTCCAGGTTGGGAAGCATTTGGAGAAGCAAAGCATGGTGATAACTCCAAAAGACAGACCCTGTGCAGTACTTTCCCTAACACCTGGAATATTTTTCACTACCACATGGCCCTGCCATTCCTGCAGTGCATCTTCCACTCTCACAACCAGTAACGGTGCCATGTCCTTCCACCACACAGGAAAAAGAGGAGAATGGAATGATATATAACATAATAATATATTTAGTAATATAATAATTCAGTTTCCAGCTCCAGATCCTCCTGTGATCCTGGATTTCCATCATGAAACACCAGTTTAACCCAAATTAAAACCACCAGCTGACATTTATTCCAGCAGCTCCTGTCTCCATCCCTCGGCAGCGACGCTCGTGCACCACAAGGCACCAGCCAGAAAGCCAGGAACAATTCCAGAGGAATCCAAGGGAAAAGTCCCAGCAGACACAATGCCAAAGGGACTGAAGGTACCAAGGAACACACTCCAGCACCAACAACATCATGCTGGGATTCCTGATATTGTCCTGTGCAGGGTCAGGAACTGGACTGGACGATCCTTGTGGTTCCGTCCCAGCTCAGGATATTCCACGATCCTGTGATAGTGAAGTTTATCCCCACCAGCCACATCTGAATTAAACTGAGATGAGAACAACGTGACGAATGAACTTTTGTCTGTCCCTATCTCAAAACAGGATCTCCAGCTCGGGGTTACTGAGAAAACCCAGCAGGAGCTGGATTTTTCCTTTGAACTCCTGGTTTACTGGCACAATCAGGGCTGCAGAAAGTGGAAGCGTTCAGCTGGACTTCTCAACAGCTTTGTACAATCAAATTAAACAAAACCAAATATAGAAAAGCATGCAAACTTGCACAAGGCTTGTCTACCCGGAAAAAAATCCAAGAAATCATTACAATGGACTCCGGTAATGAAGTCCAACTTCTGCCCTACTGAAGGCTGAACCAATTGGCACCAAAAATCAGGGGGAGGAAAAAACCAAAGGCATTTGGAATCAGTAACATTTATGCCTAACAGAAGGGGATTTGGGTTCACACTGCAGATTAACCATTGAGGCCAAGGCACAAAAACAAGTCCTTGGGCCTGAGGGTAATTAACACTTTCAATTAACAGTGAGATGTTGGTTCTAGCAGGAAGGGGAAGGTCTGTGCCTGTCCCACGGGGCAGTTATATATAAAAGAGGCTGGCAAATGTTTAGCAGCTGCTTTGTGGGGCTGAGTTTTCCACACTGACAAGAGCCTTGGGTGCTTTGTAAGGGATCCAGGATTGCCTGGAGCAATCCCTGCAGGCCAGGGAATGCCAGCAGCCTGGTTAAATCTGACCAAAGGTTTATAAACCTTCACCAGAGTCCCAATTCATGAGTTACTGATTTGTTGGGGCTACAGCCTCACGACAAGGCTGAATATTTCAGCTCAGGCTCTTCCCATCTACTACCATCAGTCACTGGCCACTTCATATTTATCAAGCCACCATATTCATCAACTTATTCATATTTATCAATCATTATCAATTGATCAGCTGGCCATTCATTTCTCAGAGTTCAGGTAAGTCTCAAAGTACTGCAAGTTCATCTTAGAGATCCCAGATCTGGAATTTAAAAGTTTATACAGGTTGCAAATCTCCGTGGTGTTTGTAGATCCAGCAGCTCCTCTGAGCTGCTCAAAGTGATGGATATGGAGCTGCTGGAGTCAGTCCAGACGGGGATCACCAGGATGATCAGAGTGATGGAGCCCCTCTGCTGTGAGGAAACGCTGGGAGAATTGGGATTGTTCAGCCTGGAGAAAAGCAGCTTTGGGTTGACCTAACTGTGGCCTTCCAGTGCCTGAAGAAGCTACAAGGAAGATGGAGAGAGACCATTCACAGGGGATGGAGTGACAGGACAAGAGGGAATGGCTTCCCAGTGCCAGAGGGCAGGGAGAGATGGGATATTGGGAAGGAACTCCTGGCTGAGAGGGTGGGGAGGCCCTGGCACAGGGTGCTCAGAGAAGCTGTGGCTGCCCCTGGATCCCTGGCAGTGTCCAAGGCCAGGCTGGACACTGGGGTTTGGAGCAACCTGGGACAGTGGAAGGTGTCCCTGCCCATGGCAGGGAGTTGTACCAAGATCAGTTTTAAGGTTCCTTCAAACCCAAACCCTTCCAGGATTCTACTGAATGAGTTGCACACGTGTAAGGGTCACAACAAAACACTGCCACCCTTCCAGGCAAGGAATCTCCCAGGTGAAGGCAGCAGGGATGTGGAGGCTGGAGCTGTCAGCATCAGCTGGAGCATGGGCTGGGCTCAGGGAGCTCCAGGAGCCCAACCCCAGCAGCAACACCCTCGGGAAAGGGAAGCACGGCGCTTCCTTCCCGGCCTCAAAAATAAACCCTGCTCCCTGCTTCCCCCACCTTCCCTGCAGCCTGAACCCAAACCTCTGGAGCCTGCGAGGGCTGGCAAACCCAGCTGTGATTTTTTTTTTCCAGGAAGAACCCGGTGTTGCATTTGCCTCCCAGAACTGTGCCAAGAGGCAGGGACGTGCACGAGGGACGCTCAGGACGTTTTGTACAGCAAAACCCACAGAGCTGTTCCCCTTGGAAAGCCACTCAGACAGTCCTGGGAATGCAAGAGGCATCTTGAATCACACAGACGGCTGCAGGGACAGAACAGTGAGGGAAGGAGTGAAGGGCTGCTCTATAAAGTGTTTTAAACCTGAAACACCCTCAGCTTTCAATCCACGCCGGCGCCTGGCCGCAGTCACATCCCCCCAGCTTGTCCAGCATGAATTACAACTGCAGATTTTAATTCCCACAGCCACCACTAAAGTCCCATCTAGAATCCAAGCAGCAGTAAGTCTGAATTGAGATGCACACGGGGTGTGTTTGAATTCCGGGCTCGCTGTCTCACAGACACCCACGAACACAACCAGCACTCCAGCAGCAAGGCTGAACCTGGGTGAAGGGCAAAGCAAACGGAGGCAGCTCTGCCTGGTAGCCCATTTATCCCATTTATCCCATTTATCCAGGAGCTGGCTGCTCCCAAACGCTCTCCCTCTGCCAACCTGTGGTTTTTTGAAGTCCCTTTCCTGCCGCAGCAGCTATTGAAGCTCCTTCCTGCAGAAGCACTGCCGTCACTTGGCAGCTCCTCCGGGCCAGCTCAGGACTCCCAAGCAGGAGGATACAAGTCTCCAGCGCTGTGTAAACACTGCATTTTCCTTGTTATTTTGGGATATCCCCTATTGCAGATGGGCTCTCCTTCCCTGCACCGCTCAGGACAATCGAGTCCTGATCCGACTGAATAAATCTCTTTTTTTCCCCCCCTTCCCAGTGCGTGGTTAAATCCCACTGGATGGTGTTTGGAAGGCAGGGGTGGTTCCCAGCCCGGGGAGAGGCTTCCCTGGGGTGCCACCAGATTCCCTTTCACACACACACATCCAGGATTTAACCCACAGGACATCCTACAAATGCCTCCGTCACCTTAACATTGGGGGTGAATAATAAATAATTAAAAAGCTCCTGCATAAGCCTGAGGAGGTACAGAGGGAATTCTGCAAGCCTGCCTGGGTTGGATCACGGATTTTTGGTGGATTTTTGGACACAGAGGATTTGCAGATGACGCTGTTTTCCCTGGAATTCTCTCCACCTTGGGAGAGGCAGCGGAAGCAGCCGGAGCAGAGGCTGCAGCTCATTCCTTAATTATAAATGATGGCTTTTAGAGCAATGGATTTGAGTCCTCAGCATTCCCACAGGAACCATCCAAGAGGACCATCCCCCTCTGGAGCAAAACCTGCCAGAGCCAAAGCCCATCCACCCCACTGGGGGGTTTTCCATAGGAGCAGGACCAGCTCCACAGCTTTCCCTGGCTCTTTCCCAGGGGTGGGTTTAATCAGGATTATCCCTGCTCTGGTCTAGGCACACTTGGGAAGCTGAGGTGGCAAAATGCCTTTCCATTATCTCAAATTTATATATATATATATATATATATAAATAAAAAAATTTAAAACTATAAATATATATATTTAAACACATATAAACATATATCTATAATATAAAAATATAATACATATAATATGCATATAAACAGACACACTGATCCCATGTATACATAACAAACATACATGCACATATAAAAGAGAGACAAAACCCAATTATATGCACACATAACATATAAACACACAAAACAGTATAATATAAAAATATATACATATACATAAACATATATAAATGCCATATATATATCCAAGGTACAGTGCAGGGACTGAAACCAACTCACAAGCCCAACATTTCCTCTTGCAAGAAGTCATTTTTGTACTTGATGATCACACAAAACCAACCCCAAATTTTCCACCTTTTCACTGAGTTTGGTGTAGATGGGCTGAAACTCCTCACGGGTTTTTATAAGAAAATTAAAATTAAAGTGGTCATGTTATTTTTTTTTTATTTGGTGATTTTTGAATTTTAAAATTAATATGCACTTCACATTGAATTGAAAAAATAGAGATGTGGACATAACACAGAGTGTAGGCAGCTGATTAAAGCAGCTTTAAACACAAATTCCTGCTGATAACACCTTAATCCAGCCCTCACAGCTCCAAGGGGCTCTCCAAGCCCTGAGCTGGGTGTTGGCTGCATCCACACCCCTCTTGGGAAGCTGGAGGGGGAGGAAAAGTCCTTCAAAGGACTCAATAAATAGCTGGGAATGCCCTGAGTGAGCTGGGGATGGGGGATACCCTCTCCTGCTCCCTCAGGATGCAGTGCATGGACACCAAGCACAGAAAACAAGGAAAAAGTATTAAAAAACTTGAGAAGGAGAGAAATTTAAGACTAAAAGTGAAAAAAGAGGGGAAAAACCCAACAACCAACCACCAAAAATCATTGCACAGAACCACGTGTGGTTGCTCCGGTGGGTTTTCCTTTTCCATGTGTCCATGAGGGGGAAAAGCACAGCTCCACAGCACTAACAAAACCAGGGAAGAGGGCAGATATTCCCAAAATATTCAGAAATACCAAGAAAATGGCTCATTGGTGCATGGAGCAGGACTGCAGTGATGGGACAGGGCAAGGATAAAGAAGAGGGAAGGGGGGAAAAAGGTGAAAAAAAGCGGGAAGGGAAGGGAAGGGAAGGGAAGGGAAGGGAAGGGAAGGGAAGGAAAGGAAAGGAAAGGAAAGGGAAGGAAAGGAAAGGAAAGGAAAGGAAAGGAAAGGAAAGGAAAGGAAAGGAAAGGAAAGGGATATCCTGAGTTGGCAGGGACCCACAAGGATCATCAAGTCCAACTTCTGGCCCTGCACAGGACACCCCAATAACCAAAAAAGTTGCTGAAAGTCCCAAAGACGCTGAAAAATTTTCTTAAACAATATCTATTTATTTTTATTTCTGTTTACTCATACTGGCTAGGCATTTATTTTATATAAATATATATATAATAAGTGTAACACTCATATATTTGTGCAGCTGAACCCATTGCTCCCTCCAGGGGAGGCTCCTTTCAACCTCTTTGCTGCTCCCACTGACCTCTGGAAACCTGGATTCCTTCAAACATGCCAAAGCCACTCCTTCCAGGATAATTATGGAGCAAAAAAAAATTTTCAAAACACAGCTATTTTCATTTTTCACGAGTCCAGCAGAAATGCTGTTGTGTTTGCTGGGTGACACAGTTGCTGTCTTGGGGCAAAATCTATAATTTAAGGAAAATACGAGTCTTTTGGAGTGCACTGGAGTAGAGTCCCCTCCATCCCCCAATAGGGATTTCACTGCAGAGCAAAGTCCAAAATGGAACAAAAATCCCTCCAGCTTCTGGTTACAACACTTGAACAATTAAACTTCGAAACGGGGAGATAAACAGCCCATAAAATGATCATCACTGATGTGACAGAGCTGCAGCCAGGAGGAGCTGATGCCTCTGGGGCTAATGGGACTTGAGAGGGGTTTTAATCACATCTCCCACACGTATTTGACACAGGCCATGGAAAACACCTCGTGCAGCAGCCATTCTGCAGCCACCAGCCATGGAAGGGCTTTTATCCACGGATAAACACAGAGTGTTCTCCAGGGATGAAAGAAAAAATTCTCCCGGATCTGCCACCACGGGCAACTCTCACCATTGTTTTCACGGAACCATGGAATGGTTTGGGTTGGAAGGGACCTCAAGGATCATCCAGTCTCACCCCTTGCCATGGGCAGGGACACCTTCCACTGTCCCAGGCTGCTCCAAGCCCTGTCCAACCTGGCCTTGGACACTGCCAGGGATCCAGGGGCAGCCACAGCTTCTCTGGGCACCCTGTGCCAGGGCCTGCCCACCCTCACAGCCAGGAGTTCCTTCCCAATATCCCATCCATCCCTGCCCTCTGGCACTGGGAAGCCATTCCCTGTGTCCTGTCCCTGCAGCCCTTGTCCCCAGTCCCTCTCCAGCTCTCCTGGAGCCCCTTTAGGCCCTGCAAGGGGCTCTGAGCTCTCCCTGGAGCTTCTCCTCTCCAGGTGAGCACCCCCAGCTCTCCCAGCCTGGCTCCAGAGCAGAGGGGCTCCAGCCCTTGGAGCATTCCCGTAGCCTCCTCTGGATTTGCTTCAGCAGCTCCATGTCCTTCCTATGAGGATCCCAGATCTGGATGCAGCTTTCCAGTAAAGTCCAAAGCACAAGCCACCTGCAGCCTCCTCCTGCTTGTGTTTGCTACAGGAACGAGCTGGGACTAAAAAATCTCCTCTCTTTTCATTTAAAACCATTCCCCCTTGTCCTATCGCTATCTGCCCCTGCAAAAACTTCATCCTACTTTATTTTCAGGAAAACAAATGTTCAGGAGAAGATCCACACCCATCCACAGAGGTGCCCAAAAAAGGGTGGACCTGTGCTGGAATTTCAGTCTGAGAAGAATATTTCTTGCATGAAAAACAGCTTGAATGTAATAAAAATAAAAACCAAGCACCAAAAAAACACGGACAAAAGGAGCCTTGTTCCCAACTCTGTGATCCCACGAGCACGACCCAGTTCAGGAGACCTCCCTCCCACCCCGGCGTGCCAGGGCTCACGCTCACGGCAAAATCCTGACGTCAAAGCCCCCGTGCAGTGGCACACAGTGATTCAAGAGCAAGGAAAAAAGGAGGAGGGAGGGGCAAAAAAAAAGCCCAGTGGAGGAGACTGAGCACATTGGGATGCAATGCTGCATGTGGATGTTCCATGTGTCTGTCCTTGCTCAGGGAAATTACGGAGCGTCTGCTGCTAATGAGGGAACGCTGAGGCGCTGCTGGAAAAAGAAGTGGGATTCTTTTATTGCCTTTTATTGGGATTCTAAGGGAGCTTTGCAATGGAAAGTCCATGTCCTGACGAGGCAGGGGTGGTAACTGGAGTCCTGAAGAGCTGATACATCAACCCCAAACAGCCCAGAACGCTGCTCCTGGCACTGCAGGGCTCAGGATGCTCAACCCACGGGATACGGGGAGAAGAGCAAATCCCAACAAGCCTGAAAGCCACTGTTTTTCTAAAGCAAACTCCAGGAAGGAAGCTCTTTGCAGTGTTAATAGGATTGCTCAATTAGCTTACTTGAAAGTTTATTAACTTGGATTGTATCTTGTTCCACCCCCCTGCCATGGGAAGGACACCTCCCACTACCCCAGGTTGCTCCCAGCCCCATCCAGCCTGGCCTTGAACACTTCCAGGGATGTGCCATCACAGTTTCCTGCAAAATCTTCCCTGTCATTTTAAGCTTTTTGGATATTTGGTAGCTTTATGTTCCATTTAAATGCTTGCACAGCCATACCCAACCCTGTCTAAACCCCTGAGCAGGGAGAGTTTTCCAGTAAAGCTGAGCCCAGCTGGAATATCAGGAAACTCTCCAAACATCAGGTCACCTCAGCTCCCCAAAATCCCCAGCACTGATGATGGGCTCAGGAAGGTCTTTGCCAGTGCTGTGCAGAATTCCTTTAAATCCCTGCCCCAGCAACCCAGAGAAGTATGGATTGCTCATTTTTCTATGGCAGGGAACAGAGGAAAGCAAGGGCAGATTATTATTTTTTTTAATTGGATTTTTTCTGAAACAGGATCTTTGCAACCGGATTTTGCCAACTGTCCCCCCCCATTCATCAAGCAGCCCTCCAGAGGAGGCTTTCACTGGCTGCTCCTGCCTCCATGGAATCAGGAGAAATGGCAGAAAACTCGATTAAGGAATGTGGTTTCCATGATTCATCCAGCACATAATAGGAAGCATTGGGAAGAAATGCAGAGGAAGGAAGGAAGGAAGGAAGGAAGGAAGGAAGGAAAGAAAGAA
>VZTJ01004385.1:629329-648623 GCA_013397795.1 Orthonyx spaldingii | reverse complement strand
CGCCGGCTCGGCCTGGGTCATCCCAGCTCAACTCATCCCGGCTCAGCTGAGCTCGGCTCATCCCGGCTGGGCTCTGCCCATCCCAGCTCGGCTCATCCCGGCTGGGCTCTGCCCAGCCCAGCTCTGCCCGGCCCGGTTCAGCTCACCCTGGCCCAGCTGTGCCCTGACCAGCCCGCCTCATCCCGTCTCTGCTCATCCCAGCTCGGCTCATCCCGGCCCGGCTGTGCCCAGCTTTGCTCAGCCCTGCCTGGCTCAGCTTGTGGCCAGTGGTCCCAGGGCATCCAGAGTGGGAAATTCAGGAGCCAACGGAGAGCATCCATGAGGGCTGGTGGAAGAACCCTGGCGTCCCAAATGTGCGTGGGTTCCATGGCAGCCGTGCCCACTCTGCACCCTTTGGGGTGTTTTTTATAAACAGCCCCAAATTCATAGGAAAAGTCCTTCCCGTGCGGTAAAGCCCTACCTTGGCGTAGTAGTCCGTGCCCCCGTTGAGGCTGGGAGATGGGATGGTTCCTTCCATCCTCATAGTCTGTGTGAATGTGGGAAGTGGGAACTGTCTTTAAATAAAAGGGTCTGAACCGGCACAAATGGAGGAAAAAAAAATATTATCCGCTTCCTGTAGCTCCTCCACCCAGTGATACACACATCCCGCCAAGCAACTGCGCTTCCTGAAAATCCAGCTCACGGAAGGGGCTGTGGTTTGAGGACCAGCGCTGGGGATGTGTCCTGCGCCGTGTCAGGTGATGGGAAATCACATCCCAGCAGAGCTGTGCCCTTCCCGGCAGCCTCGGGGATGGCTCTGCCAGCCTAGTGCCGGCTCCATGAGCACCATTCCCACATTCCCGGTGAATGGTGGTGGGAGCTTTAGGACCATGGAATCATGGCATGGTTTGGGTTGGAAGGGACCTTAAAGACCATCCAGTTCCAGCCCCCTGCCATGGGCAGGGTCAACTTCCACTAGACCAGGTTGCTTTGGCACCACAGAGGCAACAAAAGCCCCTTAATGGGATGGTAAAATTTTCCCACTTTTCACTTTGCCATGGTAATGGAGATACTTATAAAGGCTGTTCCTCTGCTTTAATACCTAATATACCTTTAATACTAATAAAACCTTTCCTGAGGTCACTCTGGGCAGGCTTTTTATCCAAGGACTTTTGCTAATGTGGCTGATGCTGCCAGAGGGAAATTGGGTGACGCTGCAGCAGGTGACCTCCCCCCTCAAATCCTCCTGGGGCCTCAATGCCTGGTCAGAGTCACCCCCAGTCCATCTCCCCAAATGTGGAAGCCGGAGCGTGATTTGCAGGGTGACTGGAGCGCAGGCGAGAGCCGGTCTGTAGCAACAACGCTTTCCCAGATGGTATCTCCGTGTTCCTCCAGCCTCAAACAATAGGGCAATAAATAGAAAGGGTTACTCTTGGCCGGGCTGTGTTGGATGAGGTTCCCAGCTGATGCAATTGGATACGGCCCAGCAGAGCTGGTAACCTTTTAGTACAGCTGACTGCCTGCACGCTGAGGAAAGGCTGCCGGCTCCTTCTGCTCCTAAACCCTCTCGCCGAGTTTCTCCTTCCCTGAGGAAGCCCCTCTCCCTGCCCTCTCCATCCCGAGGGCTCCTTTCCCTGCGGAGGGAGAGGCTCCCTGAGCTTCAGCGCTCGGCCGAGAGGCAAAGCAAGGTCAAAAATGCCCCAGCGCAGCTCTTGCGTCAGAGCCAGCCAAGGGCTCTTCCCACTGTTTGCAACAAGTCTTTGCTTCCTACGAGCAGCAATAGCCAAATAAGGTCCTGAAACGCAGGGCTGCTTCCATGGGATGGGGATGATACCTACCAGACCTGCCCGCGGCGCAGCTCCCACCCCATCTGCCCCTTCTTCGTGGAAACCGGGATACTTTTCCAGTGAAATGGCTCCATGGGCATCCTCGGGAAACCAGCAGTGAAGCTGAGCGGCAATTTCCCTGTCCCCAATTGGTTTTGTCTCTTTATTTTTTTTTTATTTTTTTTTTTTTCAGTTAATGACCTCTATTTTGGTTTTTAAAGTGTTATGGGCAGTTGTTGAAAGCAGCTGGCATTCCTGCCTGTGTTCCTGCTTGGCTGCTCTGGGCAAGCCAGTCAGACTGGCTCTTCCCAGGGTGACCAGCCATGGAACTCTGCCCTGTGCATGTGGGTGCCTGAGCTGGGTGACTGCAGCTGGGAAAGCAACAGGACTGAGTGCCCGGCCTGTCTCCGTACACAGAGGCAGAGAAATTCCCCAAATCTCTGTGTACACAAAGGCTCCGTTTCCCTAAATGCTCTGAGCACAGTGTGCTCTGACCTGGTGGTGAGCAGGCTCCTGTCACCTCTCTGCTTCACCTGGGTCTTGATATTCCCTGTCTGCAGCTTCTTCCATAACACAGATGAAATCTCAGGGAAAAAAAACCCCAAAAAACAAAAAGAAGAAATGCAGGCGCTTGTTATTCCCTTTGGCACTTTTTGTGTCTCCAATACTTCCCAGCCCATATTCTCCCTTCCAAACCACTGCCACTGGTACCACTCTTCACGTGGGGTTTGCAAGCTCTTTACTTCACAAAATCATGGAATCACAGAATAGTTTGGGTTGGAAGAGACCTTAAAACCGTCTCATTCCAATCCCCCGCCTCTTCATCTCCTTCCACCTCCAAGCATCTTTTGGACGCAGCCAAGGCTCCCTTTTCACAAATGACCATTTCCCAGCAGGGACAAGGTCACACTCCTGGCAAAGGAAACGTGCTGGGTAACTCTGCTTCCTTGTTTATTCCTGGCCAGATCCGTTCTTCCCTGATTTTGTCATTTCAGAAACGTCCCCGTGATGTGGCTCTTCTGTTTTTCTGGATGTAGATGCAGAGCAGTGACACTGTCATGGCTACGTGTCCTACAAATGTGCCACCACCTGGGTCATGCATGGAGTGAATCCAGTATCCCTGTAAGGAAGGGATGAAGGATATTTGTGATCAGGATCTTGGAGAGGCACTGGAGATGAGGAGGTTTAGTCTTTCTAGGTTGTGACTGTGATTAGGTCACTCCAAGCCCTGTCCAGCCTGGCCTTGGACACTTCCAGGGATCCAGGGGCAGCCACAGCTTCTCTGGGCACTCTGTGCCAGGGCCTCCCCACTCTCACAGGGAACAGTTCCTTCCCAATCTCCCATCTCTCCCTGCCCTCTGGCAGTGGAAAGCCGTTCCCCCTCTTCATGTCACTCCATGTCCTTGTCCATGTCCCTTTTCTGATGGCCAGGGCCACATGGGATGAAGCCAGGGACCAAGATTCAAGAGTGTCACAACCATCCAGCCTGATCCTTCATGCCCAAAGGTTACAAAATCATACAATAGAATCCTGTAACAGTTTGGGTTGGAAGGAACCTTAAAAACCATCTCATTCTCCCTTGCCATGGGCAGGGACACCTTCCATAGACCAGGTCACTCCGAGCCCCATCCAGCCTGGCCTGGAACACTTCCAGGTCATCCACAGCTTCTCCTGGCAGCATCTGGAATAAATCCTAGCCTGCAAGAGATAGCTGTGCTCAGATGAGAGACACAAAGCTGGATTGAGGTACCTCCTTCTTGGCAAGTCAAGCTGAGGCTTCGAGGCCCTACAGCTGCAAATTCCCATCTCATTTTCCTGCTTCTAGTTCCTGAAATCTGCCACGGTGCACTGAAGCCTGCCAGGCTTGTGCTGCAGGACAAACCCCCTGCAGGGCTCTTCTCTGTCCCCTCTTCACCTTCTTTCCAGGAATTTGGGTCAATTAAGCTCTCAAAGCCTCGGGCTGGGAGGTTTTCTCCTCTGCAATCAGCTCTTCATAACACAGCACTCTGCTGGTTCTCTGGCTGGGCCTGTGTCAGGCATTGGTTTCCTGCTGACATTAATTCCTGTGCTGTCATTTATCTTTTAGCCTTTTTCTGTGTCCTTCTGATGTTTCCAGCTGCCAGGGATGACCTCCACTGAGTGTGGCTCTTGCTTTGGCCCACACAGGAGACAACATGCCCCAAACCATTTTCCAGTCAGTTGTCCCCAGTGTCAGAAGTGTCCTGGAATTTTGTGTCCTTCTGGAAGGGTTGGCAAGTCCTAGAGCATCCTAAAACATCACTTTTATCCAAAGGGAGTTGCTAGCTGAACACTTGAATCCATGTGACGGAGAATTTGGATAAATCCCAGGTAAATTCTCCTAAAAGCTGATTCATCCCCGGGGCTCAAAAATATCCTTGCAGCTCCCTGCTTGGTGCCTGAGTGTCTCCCAAGAGCCATGCCCAGGAATCCCTCCCACTGCTGATCTTCCTCTGCATCACCTGTGCCTGTGTGATGGGTCTGGGACCGCACATCATCCTCACCTTGTGACTTTCCATGGTAAATGCTGCACAGGGTGCAGGAATTTGTCCCTTTCAGGTGCTGCTGTCCACATCCATCTTTCAAATATTTCCAGAACCCCCAGGGATGTTGGACCATTGCCTCGATCCAGCCCAAAGGCTCAAATATCTCCCACAATATGCAACATATTAAACCACTTTCTATTGTCCATCAGATTTTTTGAGCCTTTGCCACTCCCGTCCTGGCTTTTCTCCACCTCCAGAAGGCCTCCTATTCTTCTGCCTTTACAAATACCAAGTCCAGGCTGGAAGGCTGGATTTCTCCCATGGAGCTGGGGCTCAAAGCAAATCCAAATGTCAGGCAACACTCAATCACCATCCCTGGGGCTGGTGACTCTGGGGTGTCAGAAGTAACACCCAGAATCATTTATGCACTGTTAGTCAGCAAGAAGAGACACCAAAAATCCCAAATAATTCATCTGATGGATCTGACATGTCTCTGCAGAGCTGGCCAGATAGTGGGAAACATCTATTTGGGAATGATTTACTGGGAAGCAGTAGAGGCGAAAGAAAATCCCCAAATTCCACCATCAATTATTCACAGCTGCTATTCAGGCCCTTTTGGGGGAAGCCACTTGATAGGAAGTGGAGCTGTGGGAACTCAGCCTGTGCTGGCACCCAGCACCCTGCAGGTCTCCCAGGTCATGAAGGGAGAAAAACTGCCCTGAGCACCCTGTGGAGCCCTGTCCTGTGTGATCCCAAAGGGGCAGCCCCACACCCGGCACCACCGAGTGCTGCGGCATCAGCCCAGCCCTGGCACTGGCACATCCCGTTATCTCCCCAGCCCCAGCTCTTCCCTCCCCAACGGTTTGGGAAATTGGCTCCCAGCCCATCAGTTTTCCCTCTGTGAGGGGGAGGTGGAGTCGGTTTGACTGGCTTTTTTAGGGAACTGAGGCCTGGGGCATCCCTGAGACATTCTGGTCAACTCCCACTCTATGGATGCACTCTGGAGTTGTTCTGGAGCATGGCAAAAATCCCCAAATTGTGGAACGGAGAAGGAAATCCAGCCCAGGGGACGGGGCTGTCTAGGGGTGCTCAAGGGACATGAGGATGGGGAGGGATTTTCCTACTGTGGAACCCCCAGAAGCCCCAGCCTGGGCCACCCATCCCCTCTGGATGGCACTGGGATGCTCCATGCTGACTCCACCACCAACCCACTTAGTGCCAGGGGCCTGTCCCCACCCCACAGCCCCCAAAAACACTCTGAGGTGGGTTTATTCTTCATCCCCATGACCAGGGGTGTGACAGCAGCAGCTCAGGGAGGGGAACGGGAACACCCAGATGTGGAGAGCAGTTGGGATACACTTGTGGACCAATTCTCCCCAAAATCCCACACCTCCTCTTCATGTGGCATCCCAAGAAGGAACCACATGGTCTGAGCTCCCCACTGAGGGAGTCCACTGCCCCCAAGCCCAGCCAGAAGGAAGGAGAGGCTGGCAGCAGCACCACCACCTCTTTGCTCCCTTTGTCTGATCCCAGAAACATCCAAAACCTCGGGAATAAGGGACTCAGGCCATGCTGGTGCAGGGAATTCTCCAAAGCTGCAAAGCCCCACTGTGTAGAGCAGCAGCCCCATAAATCACACCTGTCCTATGAATCACACCCTCCGGATAAATCCCACCCCTGCTGCGGGAAACTGCGAGGCTGGAGGAGGAGTAGAGGAGGAGAAAAGGAGGAGGAGGAGAGAAGGAGGAGGAGAGGAGGAGGAGAGGAGGAGGGCACCAAGGACAGAGCAGCTGGGCTTTGGCCGCCTTTGCTCGTGCGCCGCCAGAGACCAAAAAGCACCGAAGGAGAGTTTTTATCGATTCCCACGTCAGAGCTCTGCGAGAGCTGGCTGATAACAGGTCCCTGAGCAAAGCACCGACACCACGGGGCACCAAGGGGTGTTTGGGGGCACCGCCCTGCTGGAGAAGGACACTTTCACCCTGTGTGAGGCACCCGAATTTGCCCCAGACCCCAAGTCACAGGTCCAGGGAGAAGGACTCAGCATTGTCCCCTATGAGCTCTTCACTGGGGTGTCCATGGGGCTCTCCAGCCCCCCAAAATCTCTCCTGTCTTGTTTTTAACCAAAACCAAGGATATCTGCCCATAGCAGAGGGGTTGGAATGAGATGGTTTTCAAGGTCCCTTCCAGCCCAAACCATTCTGGGATTTTGGGATTCTATATCCTGGCTCTTCTTCCTGTGTTGGGGCTGTGTGTGAGCGCAGGTCACCCAAATTCCCTGACCATATCCTGCTATGAATGGCTGCAGCCAAGGGAATTACAGCAATTTTCTCCCCATTTTCCAGATGGAGAAGCCCAGACATGGCAGTGACCTACAACCCCTGAGGATGCAGATCCCTGCTGGAGCCAGGGTCCAGGATGGCTGGAGAGGTTCCCTTTGTGAAAAAGCACAACAGCCCCTGTGTGCAGCATTGGTTAAAAAATAACCCCAAATTGCTTCCTTTTGAAAGGGAAATTAACACTGGGAGGCTGCAGGGAAACAGGGGGGTTGTGCCCTGATGGACACCGGGCTCAGGTTTCCCGGTCACATCCACATCTCTCCACTGTGGATCGCTTCGGCTCTCAGAGAAGTGTTCTGAGCTGGAAAAAGGGATTTGGGGAACATAATCAGAAAGCAAATCCATCTTTGGAAGGGGTTGATACCTTTTGTTTGCCTGAGAAGCCCCCGTGAAGCTGCAGCACGCTCGGGAACCTGTTGTGCCAGGGGAAGCTGGAGACGGATGATGCCCAGACAAGCTGGATGGCTTTGTGCTTTTCCAGCTCCAGCCTTCACCGGAAAGATCGGATGCGAGCGGGCTGGTAATGCAGTTAGTGCTGGAAAAACAGAGACAGAGCAGGGCAGAGTGGTTTAATAAGGTCGATGTTATTGAATCAGCCGGGTGGGATGAACTTCGTCTCCGAGCAGAGCGCTCCGAAGCGATCGGCAGCTCCTGTAGGAAGGGGAGGTGGGCTCTCCGTTGGTCAGGAGTGGGCAGCAACGTTGGGAATCCCCCAAATCCCATGGAATGGAGGTGGTTTGTGAGCTCCAGACATGCAGTGTCTGCAGCTGAGGGTCCTGTGCTGCTCCTGGTGCAGCCCCACATTCCCTGCAAAACAGGGTCAGGTGGGCTCACAGAGGTTCCCACTGGGGACCCCCACTCCCAGTTCCTCAGCAGATTCTGGTGGGACAGGAGGGTGACAGATGAGGAAAGGCTGAAGGAATTCAGGCTGTTTACCCTAGAGAAAGAAAGAATGATGATAAACATCTTCAGGTAGATAAAAGAGGGTTTATCTAGGGAGGGAGGGATGGAAGAGGGAGGAAATGCCCTGTTCTCCCTTTCCACAAGGGATGGGCAAAAAGCAATGGACAAATCACCTGGAGAACAACTCAGACTGGCTCTTTGGGGAGACTGTTTAGATGTGAGGGGATGAAGGACCCCACCATCAGAGGGTTTTACAGCTGAGCCAGAAGCAGCAGTCCTGGGTGGTTGCTGTGCCTGCTCTGTGCCAGCGGGGCTGTCCCACCTTCTCTGGCCAGAAAAACCTTTTGGCAGCTCATTGCTTGAACTGGAGGATGCTGGAGATGCAACAGCTTCATTCCAGCTTCATGTGGCAGTCCCGTCCATGGCAGAGGGTTTGGAACCGGGTGATCTTTAAGGTCCCTTCCAAACCGTTCTGTGACTCCACGATTCTCCCCAAAGATGGGGTTGAAGTTAATGCCAGGCACAGCCTTGCTCCAGTCCCACTTGCAGGTAAATCTCAGCACAGACGCTCAACAGGAAGAGTCCAACACAGTCACTAGGAGAGGAAACTGCAGGAACCAGCTGGGGCTTGGAAAAGGGGGGGGGAAAAACCCTCCAGCCAGGAAAGAAAATAACCTGCTGGATCGAGAGCTGCCTGTCAGTGATGGTTGTTTAAACATGGCAGAGAATCAGAGCGCTCGAGGAGCTGGATGTGTGCGCAGGAGGACGGGAGATGGAGGTGGATGCCAGTGTTTTCTGGCAGGGCTGGGTTGGAAATATCCTTCAGCTCCTTAGATAGCAAGGCGGAGATTCCGACGCGGAGGAATGCGCTGCGAGACGCGGCCGTGCAGCCGTGGGAGGGTGGGAGAAGAAGCCAAGGCCCATGGCAGCAGGACAGGAAACATCCTGGAGACAAGGAGAAAATCAGGTCAATGCTCTGAAGTGGCTTAACAGACCCTGGGGAAGCTCTTGGGAAAGGGACTGGCATGGAGGGGGGAATTGGTTCAGGTGACAAAGGTCACCATGGCAGAGATCATGGAATTGTAGGATCCTGGAATGGTTTGGGTGGGAAGGGACCTTAAATTCTGTCTTGTTCCACACCTGCCATGGGTGACACCTTCCACTATCCCAGGGTGCTTCAAGCCCCAATGTCCAACCTGGCCTTGGACACTTCCAGGGATCCAGGGGCGGCCACAGCTTCTCTGGGCACCCTGTGTCAGGGCCTCCCCACCCTCCCAGCCAGGAATTCCTTCCCAATATCCCATCCAATCCTGCCCTCTGGCAGTGCAAAACCATCACCCCCTGTCCCATCAGGATGGAGGGTGGTTATTCCCCATGGTGGATGTCATTCTTTCAGCTGGGATCTGCACGTTGGAGCCCTGGGGACCAGGAACTCAAGGAACAAGTGGGAGGTTCAGTGCCACCTCCTCAGGGATGGACGGGGGGCAGATTTGGGATCCCAACCCAGGCTCCTGCTGCTCTCCCACCTTGGGATGTCAAGTGATGAACAGTCAGGGATTTATCACCTTGCATGGCTCCCAAACCTCTCTGCACCAAGCACTGGCTGCTTTAGGGAAACTCCATCCCCATCCAACAGCCAAAATCCTGACACATCCGGATTTTTTTTTCTTAAAGGGAAAATCCATGAGGTTGTGCTGCCAGGGTACTTTTTCCAAGCCTCCAGCCCCCTTTCCTTCCCTGCAGGGCTGTGGAGTGGCCAGGCTCTGCTTCCAGCTCCTCAGTGTGTTTGGGGCACTGGAGATGCTGCCAGCTGAGCAAGGAAGGGTTATTCCAACATTTGTTCCTTGCAAGGAAACACCTCTGCCTCCTCCTCCTCCATCTCCCAAGTGATGATACTGGACGGTGACAGAGCCACGACAAGAAAAAACAGTGATAGCAGCACTGGAAAGAATAAGGGAAAAAAAACCAATCAGTAAAACCCCCCAAAGTTCCACCAAGTCACACGGAAATCAGGCACCATAAACAGGATTCCCTCCTGGATCTCCAAGGAGAGGTCACCACGTGGAGGGCTGGTTATAAATGACCTCTCCTTCCTGGAAGAGACCCCGGTGGAAAGGTGGGATCTGCTGCCCAACAGAATGAGCCCCTCCTTAGGAGAGCCCAGATCCTGGGAGCAGCACGGGCATCTCAGGTGGCTTTGGCAGGTGACACCACAGCTGCCACCTTCCGTACCCAAACTGCTTGTGGTCGTGGCAGGTGACATCCCACAGGGAAGAGCAGCTCCCATGCTTTGGGGAGGGGCAGGGAGAAGGAGAATCCCAATTTCTTTTCCCTGGGAGAGGTGCCAGGATCAGGCAGGGCCACCCTGCTGTGCCCTCACGTGTCTTCTGCCACCAACCCAACACCCAGGGATGTGCTGCTGGAGAGTCACTCCACTGGAACAACTTTCTCTGGAACGTTCCCAGTGTGGAGAAGCCCGGAGTCAACTTTCCAGGCAAGGCTGGAGGAATTGAGGAGTGCTACAAGAGAGAGGCTGGCGCGTTCCTGCCCTCCTGCATCCCACAGGATCAAACAGATGGGGGTTGTCCTGTGAGGAGAAGCAATTCCAGGGGGGGAAAAAAAAGCAGGAGAGAAAAAGCAGGAGAGGTTCTTTGCAGGATGGCTGCTCCAGGGATCACGGGTGACATTTCCAGCAGGGCAAGGAACACTGCAGGGTCAGATCCCAGCTAACACAGGGAAGATTTGGGCTCGTTTCCAGGCACTCTGGCTTCGGGCCAGTCACTTAACTCTCAGCATCTCAGTTCCTGCAGCTGGAAAAGAGACAGGATTTTCTTCCCGGCCTCTGGCATCTCCTGGGTGGTGAGGACTTTGGGAAGTGAGGATGGGGTGCACATCCACGAGCGTGGGGGACACTGGTGTTCAGACAGCCAGTCCCACGCTCAGGTGCAGGAAACACCACTGCAATGGTTTGCAGCTGCTTTTCCTGGGGAGCAGTTTCCTTCCCTTGGCCCACCAGCATGCTGGAAGCACTGGCTTGGCTCCTCACTCACGTTTTCCCAGAGAATTTGGCATCAGTGGTGAAGGGCTGGGGTTTGGCAAAAGGTCTGAAGGCAAGGTCTTCAAGGAATTCCAGGAGGGACCTGTCTGTCTGTCTGTCCGTCCTTCCAAGGTCCTTCAAAGGCAGCATCTCCCATCCTTCAGTCACAGCATTCCTAAAAGTAAACAGATAAAAGGCCAAGTTCACCTAATCACAGAATATCCTGAGCTGGAAGGGACTCACAGGGATCATCCAGTCCAACTCCTGGCTCTGCACAGCATCCTGAAGAGAGATCTCTTCAAAGTTCCCTCAGGCATTTCCCAGACATCCCAGGCACAACATTCCTCACACAAAGAGCATCGGAATGGGACTTCCAGGCTTCTGGAAAACCATTTCTGGAGCAGGAGAGCTCCCAAAGACTGCAAGCACCCAAACCCCAGGTGAGCATCTTGCTGCTCCTTCCCTCCAGGACTCTCCTCCCGGGAGCTGGGACGTTTCAGAGCTCACAGAGGCGATTCCCAAAGCTGCCTGCAAACTAGAAAACCTTATGTCAGGAAGAAGTCACAAGGCATCCTAACCAGAAACATATTTGGGGAGTGAGTCAGTGGAGGGGGAAGCAAAAAAGAAAGTTGCACCCTTTAAGTTGATGAAAAAAGCATATGGCAACAGCCAGTATTGTGAACAACATTCCTTGCTCCAGCAACTGAGCCAGGGAAAAAAATCATGACTCAATCATTGCATTTCATCCAAATCTAAGTACAAATCTCGTTGAGGACGGGGTATCTTCAGGGAGAGCCAGCCAGAGCTGAATTAGCTGGTTAATTAACTAAATTGTTTGGAGAGGGGGAGATTTTGCAGCAGGTTTTAGGCTTTAAAAGGCCTGATTTAAACACGGCTTTGGCTGTGGCGTAACAAGTGAGCCCTGCAGATGTAGCTGATCACAAAATAAATCCAGCCCTGCTCAGGTCCATGCACAGCTTCTCCTGAGAGCATGGGATAAACCCAGGAGCAGCCTGATCCTTACCCAGGAACAGCCTGCAGCCAGAGCTCCCGCTTCCCTCAGGAGGCTGGGAACGTGTCCCCATAAATCCTGAACCCAAGGAGGCCAAGAATGCCATCAGGATTATGAAGGAGAACTAGAAACTGGCAAAACATTTGCTGCAAAATCCATATGACTCTGCTTTCCTTGGGGGACGCAGTGCAGGCTCGGCACTGACACGGTCTGCAGACATTCCCAGGCCCTGGCACTGGCTGAGGCCACTCGGAATCGAAATTCACTGCAGGAAGAAGCAGTGAAACCTCAACATTTTTTTTCCCCCGAGGCTCTGTGGCCGCAGATGTCAAAACTGTTATTCTCAGGGAGCCCCAGGACTTGGGAAGGAAAGTGGATAATCCCTAGAAAGCAGCCTGGATGGAGATGCTGGGTGGGAGTTGCCACATCAGCCCCTGCTGACTTAAGCCATCCATCAGTGCCTGGGTTTGGGTGGCTCTGGGACAGGAATCAGCTGCTCCTTAGGGGCTGCCCAGTGAATATGGGCTGGAGATGGGGCACCAGGGCTGGGACAGGCTCAGAATCATGGAATCATTTAGGTCAGAAAACCCCTCTAAGATAATCGAGTCCAACCATTCCCTCAGCACTGCCAAGGCCACAACTGACCCATGTCCCTGAGTGCCACACGCACATGGCTTTTAAATCCCTCCAGGAATGGGGACTCTACCACTGCCCTGGGCAGCTACTGGAACCCTTTCCATGGAGAAATTTTTCCTAATATCCAACCTAAACCTCCCCATGTGCAACTTGAGGCTGTTCCCTCTTGTCCTGTCCCTTGTTCCCTGGGAGCAGAGACCAGCAGTTCCCTGGACACGGATTGTGCTGTGAGCTCCCTGCTCCAGCTCTGGGAGATCCCTTTTAAGCACACAGGACATGATCTGCCTTGCAGGACTGTCCCTGGGCTGAGTGTGGTCACTGAGGAGTTACATCCCACCAGGACAAGCCTTGAAATAGCCATGATTTGGGAGACTTCCTTAGCTCGGGTGTGCTCATGGTGAGTGGAATCCTGAAGAATAAATGGTAGGACAAAGGCTGGTGGCTTTAATTTGAAAGAGAGTAGTTTAGATTAGATATTGGGAAGAGACTCTTCCCTGTGAGCGTGGTGAGGCCCTGGCACAGGGTGCCCAGAGAAGCTGTGGCTGCTCCTGGATCCCTGGAAATGTCCAAGGCCAGGTTGGACAGGGTTTGGAGCACCCTGGGATAGTGGAAGGTGTCCCTGCCCATGGCAGGGGTGGAAAAAGGTGGGATTTAAGGTCCCTTCCAAGCCAAACCAGTCTGGAATTTCATGAGTAAGAGTAAGAGGGTGCTGTGGGCAGGGCTGAGCCCCTGGTGGGAGGGACGCCCGTGGCTCCCATCCTGCTCCCTGCCATCCGCGCGCGCCCACGGCTCCGGCTGGGAACATCAAGCTCCAACATGTGTTGCACACGTGCTGGCTGATCCACATCAGGCTGTTCCCCAGCGCTGCCAAACTTCTCCTTGATTTAATCAGCTCCTCTCCTGCCCGGGCTGCCTCCCCCGCCTCCCCTCCCCGGGCAGATGTGGTGTCTCCAGCACGAAGGTGGATCCGTGACCGCGGAACACGCAGCGCTGCGAAGAACAGTCCTGCCCTCTTCCCTTTCCTGCAGCCGCCACAAAGCAGCCTCACCTCCCTCCCTGTCTCCTGCTGGGTTTTTAATACTCCGGTTTTATATGAAAATAAACCCCCCACACTCAGTTGCATGCGAGGAGGGGCAGCCTGGAAGGCACAAAGGAGAATTCCCAAGGAGTTTGCCAAGAGACGGAACCGTCCCATCTGAACAGGCTTTGGAAACACAGAATATCCAGCTGCTGTCTCAGTGTGAGCCCTCCCTGCAGAGCACTCAGGGCTACACACCAGGGCCACATCCCAGATTTTTAGGGATTGCTTTTCCAACAGGATCTCACCTTGTCCAAAGCACAGAGCCGAGAAGCTGTGAAACTCCTTGGGGAAATGCTGGTGGAATGTAGTGGTGGGATTGCTGGAACAAACGGCTGTAAGGAAGCAACTGGAAGATGGAATCATAGAATTCCAGAATGATTTGGGTTGGAAGGGACCTTAAACACCATCCAGTCCCACCACCTGCCATGGCAGGGACACCTTCCACTGTCCCAGGCTGCTCCAAGCCCCAGTGTCCAGCCTGGCCTTGGACACTTCCAGGGATCCAGGGGCAGCCACAGCTTCTCTGGGCACCCTGTGCCAGAGTCTCCCCACCCTCCCAGCCAAGAATCCCTTCCTAATATCCAATCTAAATCTCTCCTCTTTTAGTTTAGAACCCTTTCCCCTTGTCCTAGAAAGTGGAGTTTGTTTTGGAAGTGGTCTGTCCCTCTTTGCAAATTACTCTGACTTAAATTTCCATACTGAAAGTGCTTCTAACAAAGCTGAAAGTACATAAAGTTATTTTTAAACTTCAGTGTTGGTCACTTAAAAAGTAATTATGAATGTGAAAATTTCTTACAAATCCGGCAGTCATAAACATCCTGGGAAGTTATCAGAGCAGGAAATCGGCATTTTAAGACTTGAAGTATGGATTTTGCTCATTTGGCCCTTCAGCTCAGCACAGCAGGAGTGGGATGGAAAGGTGGGAAGATAAAACATCTGTGCATGTTTTGGCTCTTCTCATCTTGCAGAGGTTTTTGCCATTTTGCATTTCCAACAGGAAACCCCTGTCCTGGGAGCTGGGAGGGGGGGCTGTTCCTGCCCAGCTGGACTCACAGTGACAAAGGGCAGGGATTGGGGCAGCCCCGCTCCAAACCACAGCGAGGTTTCACAAGAGGAGGTTTAGTTTAGAGATTGTGGAGAAATTCTCTGCTGTGAGGGAGGTGAGGCCCTGGCACAGGGTGCCCAAAGAAGCTGTGGCTGCCCCTGGATCCCTGGAAGTGTCCAAGGCCAGGCTGGACGAGGCTTGGAGCAGCCTGGGATAGTGGAAGGTGTCCTGCCCATAGCAGGAGTGGAATGAGATGAGTTTTCATGTTTATTCCAACCCAGTCCATTCTGGGATTCTCTGGTGGCAGCACAATCTCATTTTCAGCTTTGGGGAGGTGTGAGAGACACCAGCAGGTGAGAGACCACAAACCCAAGGTCAGCAGAGCTGCTCTCCTTTCCCCCTTCCCATGGCTTTGGTTTCCAGCCAGTCTGGGCTTTGCAGGCAGAGGAATAGGAACTGAAAACCAGAACGGAGCAGTGAAATGGAGAGACAGAGCTGCCCTTTAATTGCACAGTGTGGGACCAGCCTGAGATGAGATCCTGACTTTGTGGAGGTACTGGAAGAGCCATAAAATGAGCAAGAACAACAGACTGGATGTGGGGTCCTTGGAACTCAAGTGTTCTAGAGAAGTTTGGACTTCTCTCCCATCTCAGCGCCACTGGGGGTCGGAATCAGATCATCTTTAAGGTCCCTTCCCAAACCATTCTGGGACTCTCTGTCCATGCCCACAATCAGCGAGGCCCCAGGGAACGGGCAGCGTAGCTGCAAGAGCTGGGATTTTATTTAGGAAACAAAGAGAGGAGTTAATCCATGGCAGATGCTCGCAGAATCATCAAATGAAAACCCCTCTCTATGGATAAATCATCGAGGATTTCAAAACCACAAGAGAGGGCTCCTGGGACAGCTCGTGTTTGCAGGGAGCTTCTCTCTCCCGAAGGGAAAGGACTGGCCAAGGTTTGCTGGGGAGCTGCAGAGAGGGGAAAAGCTGATGCTGGAATTTGCTTTCCAGTGGCACCAGAGAGCACTGACCCCCAGGGTGACCTGAACCTTCATAGCCAGGTATTTCTCTCCATGGACTGGGACTTGGAAGAGGAGAAGTGTTGACACACTCTGAGCTGTGCTGCCAGTTCTGGAGCTCCTGCAATGGCACGCAAGAAAACACAAAACACTGGATTTCTATAGCAAAGTGGGAGTCAAATGGGCCCCCAGGGATGCAGGGGAAACACGAGGAGCAAGGAATCAGCCTTGGGAGAGCCCAGCCCAGCTCCACTGCTGGCTGAAGTGCCAGAATTCATTGACAAGGACAGAAAGTGCTTTGTCAGTGCCGGGGCTGAGCTGACGGCAGCAGCCAGAGCGACACAGACGCAGCGAGAGAGAACATTGCAAAGCCATCCTGGGAGCTGAGCACGTCCAGATGGGATCTGCTGATGCTGGGCTTTCAGCAGAAGTCTCGGGGATCACAGCAGCGGGATTTGCCTCTTGGGGTTCAAACGGGTTCCAAGATTTCCCCTAAAAGTCTTGAGGATGCTCAGAGAAGCACGAAACAAACAATTCCAGCAGGCAGGAATCCAGCAGGAATGAAATCCCAGCACTTCAGAACAGGTTGGAGTGCAGTGGGGAAGAGACAAAAGCACAAACCACCTGTGGAAGAGGGAGAGAAAAGCCAAACCAAGAGAAATGGTGGGGTTTTTTTTGGTGGAAAATTATTATTAAATGCAGATCAAACTGGGCCTTGGTGTGTAAAAGTTTTCTGATGGTGACTGAAGATGTTGGGCAGAGCCTGGGGAAGTGACCCTGTACAGGTCAATCACCTGCAGTCGAAATTCAGTAGAAAAAAGATGTGTGGAGGCAGAAATCTCATCTCCAAGCTAAAACAGGGAACAAGGAATTCCAAATAAACTCGCCTGGCAGAGGGCACACAAACATACATTAACTATCTCAGTGCAAACAGTTGACACAGTGATTCATGAACTCAGCTTGGAAAAAAATCAATTCCCAACGATTCAGGTATGGCTGAGTCAGCTCAACAGCCAAGCACACGGGAAAGGAGCACCAGGACAGCAGGAAACTGGGAAGAAGAGGTGGCAACCAGGGAAAACACATGTATGGGAATATGAAACATGTTTCAGCTCAGCCTGATAATGCTAATTAGGAAAGGAGATAAAATAATTGAAGTTGGCCAGTCAGACTGTCCATGGTGAAATAAAGCAAAGGGTGTCTGACTCCAGAAACTCTGGCACTGAAGCAGGGAGTGAGTGAATGCAAATGGGGAGGAAGCTGCAGCAAAACCACGACAGAATAATTAGGAGCAAAGGGACAGAATTAAGAAAAATAATAAAATTCAAGCTCATTATCTGCAAAAACGACCTTGTAGCAAAACCATTGTAAGCAACAAAGTTGGACAAAGACCTCAAGGCCAAGTTTGGAAAACAGGTCGGTATCAGGCAGAAGACTGACAGCCGTGAGGAACATTCCCCTTATCTTGGTTTCTCAAGAAAAACCACCAGTCAACACAGCTTGGAAAGCTCAACATCGTCCTTGCAGAAGCAAACAAGTCAGTAATTGGCAGCCAGGACATTCCAGCTCTGTGTTATGCCACAGAGCATCTGACCAGAAAGTCTGAAGCAGCAGACGTGACCCTACTTGAATTCTGTGCTGCACCACACAACAGAAACGGGGCAATTCCTCCACCACCTTCAACATCTGCTTTGCAAAGAGGATTTCACCTTTGCAGCAGGATGAGGGATATTTTTTGAGGATTAAAAAAGATGAAAGCCTGCCCACAGTGTGTTTAACATCTCTGCATACAATTCAGAATAAATCTCCACTGATTCTTTCAAGGTGTGTTTTATATTTGGAATTCAGCTTGGGAGATCAGTAGGTGGTCCAGGGAGTTGCTAATTAGGACAGAATCATAAATAAACACGCCCATCAACTCAGGAAAACACAAAGGGATGATCAGGTATTGGCCCTCATTATCCCTTCTCCTCCCAGCAATATGATTTACACCTCAGCTCTGCCTTCTCCCCGATTTTCCAAGGGGCACAGACCTGAAAGTCGGATCTCCTCCCTTATATGGAGAGCAGTCAGCAAGTACCAGCATGTTCTGAGGCCAGGGGAACAGCTATTCCATAAATCTGAAACACGTTCTGGACAACAGCAGGGTTTCCACAGACCACAAGAATTGCAGGAATTAACCCCTTTTGTTTACAGCCCTTGGAAAGGGATCCAGTGTGGATCCAGTGGTGGAAAGGGAGAAGGCTGCAGCGCCACAACCCAGCTCAAAGCCCTGAAACACCAACCAGGCACATTTGGGAACGTTTGGCACGTTCTAAATATAAAAGGGAGCTTCTCCTTTTTGTGTTTAAGTTGTCCTAATTAGGAGGAGCTGATTAAACAACTTATCTGGAGAGCCCAGTCCTGTGAACACGAGGCCGTTTGCTGGAGCGGAGGCTTCCTCCTCTCGGGGTTATTTTCCTTTCCTGGGATTGCTCCTCCACCAGGGTAAACAGGTCAGGCAGGAGAGCTCCAATTCTCCGAGGCCAGATGGAAGTTGTCACAGATCCACACCGAAGCAAGGCCCTTTCCACCATCTGAATGCTGGGTACTGGTTCACTGCACTGCTGTTTGTGTTATTTTCCCTTCCCTTTCCCCTCCACTCCTCCCTTCCCTTTTTGTTTTTCCCCCTTCAGAATTATTCCTAAACCCCTAACACAAGCAGAGAGACCTAACTCCCAATTCCTTCACAGAAGGAGCAGCCTAAATAAATATAATTTGGGAGAAGAGCCATCTTCTCCCCAAAGACAGGGAACTCTGGAGCTCCCACAGCTGCAGCCACTGCTCTGCTGCCGTGGGCTGATGTTGCCACATCTGTTTACACTGAGAACACAACGATTCACCAACACCACAGCCCGAGTTTTTGTTATTTTCACTGAAGTTTGGGCTCTGCAGCTCCCACATGTGCCATCCAGATCAGAAATACCTCAGGCAGAGGCAGCTCTGAGGACAAACATCCAACGCTTCTGCTCCAGAGCTTTCCACGTGGTTTTAAAATCTCAGCAATGACCCTCCAGTGTTTTATTTAGAGATTATTCCCTTTCATCCCAACACTTCCCTCTTGACTTCTGAATTAGTTTCAGATACAAACCTAATCTAAATGTTGGTATTCTCAGGCCTCACCAAGTTTATTTTATGGTGCCGTCTCTCCCCTTGATGGGATCCCTGCACATAAATATACACATCCATATGTTTTTACACAAACACACACATGTATGGATTTAATTATGGTAAACAAAGGACAGCTGGATCCTCTGCAAACCAATCTAATGTGCCTGAGAAACACTTGGAACCTTAAAAAGCAAAGGCACTCACTTACCTCTGAGAAGAACGTGACTGATGTCATTTGTGTGAAACCACAAATATTTATTTTTAATGAAAAAATACTTAAAGTGTGCCACAGTGTCCATATATTCATTTGAATAGTAGTACAAAGATATGCATTTCTGAGAAAAAGTCTTAAGACTGTAGAAAATAAATGTGGTTCTTAAATTATGTCAAAAGAAACCAGTAAAAAAGTAATGTTTTATACACTGGAATAAAATGAAACGATTAGAGAGAATAATAAATTATAATTACAGTATTTCAAATATTTGCTTCATGCTTTTTTTTTTTGTTTTGTTTTTGTTTTTTTTTTTTCTCCTCAGCATTAGTTTCTAAATGTGTCACGTAGGATAGGCCCTCACAAGCCAGCAGTCAGAATGGGCTTCCAATGTGGGGATAATTGGATGTGGAGCTGAATAAAGTCCTGGAAAAATGACACCACTGCTTGTTATTCACGGGTACATAAAACATCAGAACATGGCAGGTTTAGGTTTGTATTGAACATGTATTTTTTTTTTTTTGTTAATGGAAAGTAATTTAGGTTTGTTTTGTTTT
>VZTJ01004385.1:619220-629286 GCA_013397795.1 Orthonyx spaldingii | reverse complement strand
TTTTTTTTTTTTTTAAATCCACTGATTTTTTTTAATAGTTTAATGAACTAAACAGCAATTATGGTCATTAACAAGGATGCCACCCAAGCACAACTGCTCACGGGATGCTACAATGCTGTCTTGGCTCTTTGTACAGTCCACGGTGACAGGAATTTGGAATCCCTTCAGGTCTAATTCAGCACTGCAAAACGTTGAAAACTATAAAGTGCTTTGAAATACAAATAACCTCTCCTCTTTAGAAATAGGAAAAACCCCCAAACATGCACTGAAACCTGAAACCTCCATGCCACAGGTCCTGCAGCTCTGCAGTGAAACAACCACGTTGTGCCATTGGTTTTTAAAGTCTCTCCTGTCCCCAGTCAAAAAGTCAAATAGTGTCTAAATTGGATTTGTCAGTCTCTTCTTGGTCTTGCTTGTACATGAAGGTGAGGAGGAAAAGGGCAATATCCAGAGATGACCAGTAAGCAGTGTGGGAGGTGACTGCGGACCAGTATCTGCTCTCCACGAGACCTTCCCTGAGCTCAAAGTCGATCCTGTGCTCCAGTTCCACTGGAAAATGAACAAGGAAAGGAACAAGAGTGATGTTAGAGCTGCAAAAACAACAGAGTTTTCCCATCAGCTTCGGGTTCTGATTCTGTTGTTGTACAAACAACACTCGCAGTCTCTCTGTGTTTACATTTCACAGGGCACTCAACTAAATCAAAAATTAGCAATACAGAAATACATTTTAATGGAAGTAATGCATTTAGCACAAACCTAAGGGTGGTACCAAGTTCAGTTAAAAAAAAAGCAAGAAAAAAGGAAACTAAACCTGCTCCCAGAGGTCTTTTCCAACCTGAATGATTCCGTGATTCTGAAACTTGGGAAACGACAGCTTTTCTTCAAGCAGCTGTTTTCCTTATAGTAACTCTATAAATATATTTATTTATACTTGTTATGATAACTGCAGAGAAATATCCAGCAAATGCTGAGGCCCCACTAGGAAACTTTCTGAAATAAATGGATTTCTTGCATTTTTAGTGTCTACACAAGGAGACTACACCCAATACTACAAGCCCTTCCTGCAAAGTCGTCCCTCCACAGCTCTACCCTTTTAATATCCTGATTATTCCAAGTATATTTCAGCAATCACCCTTTTATTTCAGTGACTGCTTTGATTAATGCCACATTCAAAGCAATTACCACTGCATTTTAACTGGGCCAATGTTAACCTGTGGCTAAGGCACTCCAGCGGTCAGAAAACCTCTACCAGGAGCAATAAAACAAAAAGGACAAAAAACCTAAAAGCCTGCTGAGCTACAAAAGCCAAAGCCCCAACCTGAGTCAAAAATGCAGCCATTTATCAAAGCCAGTTTGAAGGAATTTTAATTCTTGGCTCGAGGAGCACGGAAAGGGAGCATCGCTCAAGCGCCGGCAGACACGGCCCAGATCTCCCTCCGTGTTTCCCCAGGAGCATCACCCCACTCTGCAGCAAGGAGAGCGAGCCAGAGCCTTGGAATACCAGCAGACAACCAGAGTCATTTCCAAGCAGAAGAGTTCATCCAAAAAACCCCAGTGGCTGTGCAGGAAGGCCGCCCCGGCCGGCTCCGAGAGGCCGTTCCGGGAGCTTGGGCGGGAGCCAAACCCCACCACAGCCCTCTGTGAGCAGAGCCTCGGTGGGGATTGCATCATTCAGCTCCCAGCCCCACTGGCCTCTGCTCCACGTTCTCCTTCTATGGAGCAGGGACGTGCTTCCAGCTTGGAGGGATGTGGGATCCATGCAGGAAGCCCTCAATGTGCCAAACCCCCCCCCCCCGAAAGGACCCCCTTGGCAGCTCCGTGATGTTCCCTGTGCTGCTCCTCTGCTTCCCTCACGTCCAACCCAAAGTTTCCTGCCCTCAAACACTGACTCAGACAGGTTATCTGTTGAAATTAGTGATGAAAAGGCAGCAATCCATCATGTGAATGCTGTCACAGGGCACTTGTGACTCCTTCGATTGCAAAAACCCCTGTCTTGCAGCAGTGCCAAGGGGGAGTCCAGAAATGAATCCAAGGATGAATTTCCTGAGAGGAAGCACCTATGCTTTTCAAAAATCCCAGCTGCTAAAATTGCACTTTCTGTTCTGAGCAGTTCAGATCAGGACAAGGGCAGCTTCTGTTTCCAGTCACACATGTTCCAAAATCCAGATTGCTTCAGAATGGGAAATGTGTGGGGGAATTGGGAGTTCAGGTGGAAAAAAGGATTTAATACTGTCAGAGGGCAGGGTGAGATATTGGGAAGGAATTCTTCCCTGTGAGGGTGGTGAGGCCCTGGCACAGGGTGCCCAGAGAAGCTGTGGCTGCCCCTGGATCCCTGGAAGTGTCCAAGGCCAGGTTGGACAGGGCTTGGAGCACCCTGGGTTAGTTGAAGGTGTCCCTGCCCATGGCAGGGGGGTTGGAATGAGATGGGCTTTAAGGTTCTTTTCGATCCAACCCAGGAACAGATTCACAGAATCCCAGAATGGTTTGGGTGGGAAGGGACTTTAAAATCATCCCATTCCACCCTTCCCATGGGCAGGGACCCCTTCCACTATTCCAGGGTGCTCCAAGCCCTGTCCAACCCGGCCTTGAAATGAAATATTCATCACTTTAGGGCAAACCCACAATAGAAAATCCTTTCACGTGCAGTTATGGCATTTCCAGCTCCCCACCCCACACAGCTACACCCCACTCTTGTTCCCCTGGCCCCACAGGGTGGGCATCACTCACCTGTGGGTTCGAGGAATCCCGAGCTGCTGTGAGGCAAAGGTGGGGTCCCAACAGTCGTGGCCTTCTTCTCGTCCCCCTCAGGTCCATCTTTTCCTGTCTCCATGGTCTGGGGGGTGGTACTGGACCGGCCAAACCTGGAGAAGAGCATCCCACCGAGGCCCTTCCCGATGCTCGCAGCTCCTGCATGCAGCACAGAAGGGGAAAAACAACCCAAGATGCATCAATCAAACTGCAAATTAAAGTCACTGCAGCACCCGTTAATTAGAGCTGAGTGATGGGAAACACTCTTGGTGCTTTTCTAGGGTGGGAACATCTGCCTGCAGTGTGCTGTGTTTATCCCCAGACTCATCTCGTGTACAAGCAAAAGCTGTAATTTGGAAGCTGTATTTAGGGGAAAAAAAAAAAAAAAGAAAAGCATGAAATACATCTGCAGAGAGAAATCTGGTACTTTCAAGGGTATGTTGTAATTTCTCTTTCATAAAAAGTCTGAGACAAAAAGGCTTTCTAACAATGTTGGTGCCTTCTGCACTTAAAAATCCCATTAGCACATTTCAGACATTTCTCTCATTAAGGCTCCATTACCCTAACAGACCTTTAAAAATCATCTTTTAAAAGGACTATTTTGGTTGCTCAGGAAGAGGGATATAAAAGTTAAGAGCAGTTATGTTTTATCCTGACTCTGCTGCCACCTCATGGACAAGACATTAAAGTTACTATAGAAACCCCCAAAAAAGAGGCCACTCTGCTCTGAAATACCACATATTTCTACTTGAGGAAAAACTGCTTTTATATTCTTATTTGATTGGGAAGATTCCTGGCACTGGGCTTCTCCCAAACCCCACACAGAGAGCTAAAGAAAAGCCTTGAGTCAACAAAAACTGCAAGTGCATGCTCAAGTATAAGCTCCAGTGAAGGGAATTTAAGCTCACTTAAACCAGGGCTTATTTTGACTCAGAAAGCCAGAAAGGAACAGACTTTATATTAAACCAGCCTGAATTTCCTGTTGTAGAATCATGAGTTAAAGGTAACTGTAATGGGTTACATGGTGTGATTTTTCTGCTATTTGCCAATACCAGAAAATGGAACCAGAAAAGAAGCTTTAATTTAATTTTTCTCCACGAAGCAGAGTGGAAACTATTAAATCACCGGGTTGTTACTTCAATAAGGCAGACAAAAATAAGGCAGCAATTGCATGAAATACATCACCTCCCCCAAGCTTTGACTCCAGTGCACGTAAACTGATTTTTATTTCAAAGTAAATGTCAGCTGGGATTAAAGCAAGCCAGACACCTGCAGAACTCACTGAGACTATCCTCTGCCAGCGGGGGTTTTGGGGTTTGGAGCAGATGATCTCCAGAGGTCACTTCCAACCTCAGCCCTCTCTGATTCTGTGCAACAGCCGGGAATAGAATCCCAGACTGGTTTGGGTTGGAAGGAACCTTAGAGATCATCCAGTTCCAATCCCCTGCCATGGCAGGGACACCTTCCACTATCCCAGGGTGCTCCAAGCCCCATCCAACCTGGCCTCAGACACTGCCAGGGATCCAGGGGCAGCCACAGCTTCTCTGGAAAACCTCAGGGCCCCATCACCGTCACAGCCAGGAATTCCTTCCCAATCTCCCATCCATCCCTGCCCTCTGACAGTGGGAAGCCATTCCTTGCGTCCTGTCCCTCCATCCCTTGTCCCCAGTCCCTCTCCAGCTCTCCTGGAATCCCTTTAGCTCCCTGGAAGGAGCTCCAAGGCCTCCCTGGATCCTTCTCCTCTCCAGGTGAACACCCCCAGCTCTCCCACGCCACCTCCAGTTCCCTTCTGGCTGCTCCCCAGCCCTGGGGGGCAGTGAGGCTCCCTGGGGGGCAGTGAGGCTCCCTGAGGAGCTCCCTGCCCGCGCAGGGACGGAGGGGACCGTACCCAGGATGCTGGCTTTGCCGATGTTGGTGATGGACTCGCCGTAGTGGCGCCGCACCATGACCGGGGACGTGGTGGGGCTGGGCGCCGCCGACGCGCTCTCGGGGTCCGGGGCTGAGGTAGCTTCTTTGCTGGGGTTGAGGAAACTTGGCTTCATGTGCTCGTAAGGGAGGGGGTTGGCCGTGTTGTACCAGTGGATCTGCACGGGCGAGATGTTGCTGTAGTGTTTCAGGATTAAGGGTTCTAATCTGTAGGCCTGAAAGGGGAATTGGGAGCAAAAATCAATCCTGCGTGTCCCGACTGGGGAAAAAAAAAAAAATCACATTCCTGTCCCATCCAGAGTTCTCCCCAACCTCAAATCCAGAATATCTGCAGTCAGCAAAGCCCGGAAGGTGACACAGTGGTGCTATGGTCTGATTCACTTTCAGTTTCACAGCCTGCAAGATTTACCAGCTGCCCAGGTGCTTGTGAGCTCACTTTTGCACTTCTCTGCAACCCTTGTACTACACTTTATTACCAACACACAGGTTCCTAACAGATGGTTGTACTGAGAGAACAAACTTTTTGTAAAGTTAAGCTGATTCTAACACAGCAGAGAGGGAGGAACTGGCTGTGTAAATGTTTTGTTTGATGACTCTTCGTTGATCCCTGTGCAAACCACAAATTATGTTTGTTTAAAAAATATTTCCCTATTGATTATTTATCTCTCTTTGTTCACTCAGATGTAGAAAAGCATCCTGCACTTCTTTATTTTAAAACTAAGTGAAGTTACTGGGTGCAGAGTGGAACCAATTTTCCCAGACATCCCAGGAAAATTCTGGAGTAGCTGGAGCTGAACGTGACCTTGAGATGAGCACGTGTGGATTGAAGTCTGACTATACTTAAATTCAGGTACTTTAAACAGGAAAGTATCCCCAAACTGCTGTTCTACATGAAATTCAACATCAGACTTGCATCAAAGAAGTTACCAAGGGGATGCAGGTCAAAGGTCCAGTATCCTGATTTGGTAACAGCCAACACTGGCTGCTGTGGAATAAGGAAAAGGCAAAGCCACACCAATACTCCTGTCCAAAATATTATCAACAAAATTTACTGAGGCTCCTTTGGGCAAAACAAACCCTGCAGTATCTTGTAAACTGCTTGTGAAGTCTTTTTTAACAGCAGCAATGTCTTTGGACAGATGATGTTTTAATGGAAGTCAGGAAGTTAAACACAAAATCCTTGTCTGAAAAAGGATTATTTATTTGCAAAAAAAAAAAATAAAAAAAATTCAGAATAATCTCAAATCTTATGCTTATCACTATGAAAAGAGAAGCAAAATATATGTTATTTAAGGCAACTATTTGTAGGAAATGTTATTTTACAGTTCCAAACCCCAAGCCATTGTGTAACAACCATTAACAAATAATCCTCTGCTGGAACAGACTCGTGTTGACTCACACGCTTTGAAGATCCCCCATTATCCCAGAGCTTAAAGACAGGCAAGGTAAAAGCTTTGAGACAGCAATTAAAGACTCACCACTGGATCTGTTGGGTGAAAAATGTTTAACAAGCGGTTGCAGATGGTTCTGGGCAGGATGTGGTCCTGGCTGCCGCTGGTTCCGGGCCGGATCCCGCGCAGCGCCAGGAACACCGCCAGCGGAGATCCCATACAGAAGAAATTCTCAACCTGGGAGAGATTTCAGCCGTGTTAGTAAGGATGGAAAGGGTGCTGCTTAACCTGGATTTGATTTCTCTCTCCACCTGATTTCTCGGTTTCAACGGAGGGACTCCAAGTCTCTGTCAGTCCAAACGGGGAAGAACACCAGAACACCCATAAATGAGGCTTGAATTGCCCTTGGCTGCATGTTGGAAAACCAAAAATCAAGTTGGGTATTTGAACTCAGAGGGGTTCACCAGCACTGCAAAGGCTGGAGCAAGAGGAGTTTGGGAGACATTAAGGAAATATAATAAATCTGATTTCTCCTGGAGCTTCCCAAACTCGCCACACCTCCTCATTCTTCTCCGAGCCAAATTCTCCCCCGAAGAAATGATTTTCTTGCTACACACACCTGGTGTGAAGTGAACAGCATGGTGCCACCATGTCCCAGGAGCAGGCACAGCCCACTGAGACACTCTGCTGTCACCCAGAGCTGCTGTGACCTCGCTCTCAAGCCCTGCCTCCAACACCAGCCGAGTAAACCTGAGCTGCTACATCTGAGAGGTCACTGAACCTGCATTTTGGGGTCTTTACCACCAGCCCAAGGTCAGAATTCAACACTGACTCCCCACTACCAACCCTCAGACATTGCCTCCTAAAATCATCAAATGGAAAACTCGGTGGTAAAAGATATTTCCCTAAGCCAAAATTACCTCTTAACCTTTATTTTCTTATTTGAAAAATGAATTTTACCATCATCAGATGCTCAGCCAGCAAGAGAAACTGCTGAATTCTTGCTAAATGGCATGTGGAATGCCTTGGAATGCCATGTGCCTTCCCTGTATGTCAGCACATGGAGTAGGAATAATGGTCCTCTTCACCTACTGGATTCCAGTGCTGCACAGAACATTCCTCCTCCTCTGCCTTGGCACTGGTACCACACCTCTTCCTTCCAAAGGAAGTCTCAACTTGATGAAAAAAGAAAAAACTAGAGACCTTCAGCGTGGTTATTCCATGTCCCATGCAGCAAAGCACTGCCCTGTCATTAAAACTGTGACTTGGTGCAAAGCTGCTTTCCTTTCTGCAACCCAAGCTTTACACAGACCTTACATTTTGGCAGTGTGGACAAAAAGCTTTCTCATCTTCAAACACAACAGAAACAGACATTCACACTGCAATCCTTCAAATTGAATAAGTAACCTCTAACCCTGTCCATCTGATATTCCTGTGTCGAGCATCTGAAAGGCACAATTAAGGTTTTTCTGCTTTAGGGAGGAATCAGACAGTGCCTGCCAGCTTGCACTTAGCAGAGGACACTCAAAAGAGACTGGGAAAACCCTCAAAAGGTAACTGGTTTCAGTGGTTGAACCGTGTGTGGCTTTTGTTCCACTGTTGTCCCACCATTTCTACTGATTAACAGCGTTGGAGTCCTCATGCCCGGAGGGATTTAAAAGCCATGTGGATGTGGCACTGGGGGACGTGGTTTAGTGGTGGGCAGGTCTTTTCCAACCTTAATTCCATGATTCTAAACCCAAAGTACTTTAAATTGCAGCCATTAGACTGTCAGTGCTGTTGCAAGGTGGCTGAAGACCAGGCTGCTGTAATATAAAACCTACCGGGAACAGGAGATCTTTCCAGAAAATATTTATTAATTTTGGTCTTTCTCCTGGAAGCAGGAGTGGGGCATTTCAATCTATTCCTGTAAATGTTCAGCAACACAGGAGATATGTTTATGAAATGACCTTTCAGTGCAGCACTTCTGGTTATGATTCATAAACAGAAGACTTAATGAATTTATTTGTATTTTAAGCAGAAGCTGAGCCAAGTAGTCATCCATTCAACTTAGCACTGCAGCATTTTCACAATTAAGTTTAAAAAAACAAAAGCTGAATGAGTCAACAGAAGTGAGGCAGCAGAGTCCTTTTGTGCATCAGTACGTGCTGGGCACACAGGAACGTGAGGTGCAGGCTGCACCTTCCTCCAGAAGTTTCTGTAACCTTGGCTGAGTGAGAAGTGCTGAGGAACCCTGAAGCCCTTTGGGCCAGCACATTCCAAATCCAGATTTAAATGGATTTCCATGTCAGGACTAAGGAGCAACTGAGGTACATCCTGCTCTCCTCTTCCCTACCGTGACTGAAAACCATCCTACAATAAAAAAGGTCCTGTTCTCATACACCATAAAGGGGTTGGTGTCACACCATTCCTCACGTTCCCATGTTCTTCAGTCCCTCATCCTTTAACTCCAACTCCTACTAGAAGGCTGGTGGGGAGAAGGCTGTGATTCTAAAGCTTTGCATTGACAACGGGGTGTTGGCTCTGCTTTTAACCCGCACGGCTCCTGTTGGCTTAGCAGGTTATTCCATTACCCCATCTGAGGAGAAGCAGGGGAAGAGAGACAAAGATCCCTCACCCTCAAGATCCCACTCTGGTGGCTTGTCCAATGCTTTACTAGAGTACAGCAAACCCCATATCTTCATGTTTTGTGGGCTTTTTCTTCCCCATAGAGTCAATCATTTAATTTCCTCTAATGTTAAGCATGAACCAAGCAAGCTGCTGTATTTCTTCTTGCATTTGTCTTGCCAAAAGCAACCTTTGTGTTTGCTCAACATCAAGCTCAACTCTCCTCCACGTGGCACCAGTGACTCTGTCTCGTCCTGGGAAGCCTCATTTTTTTTCAGTCCATAGAAGAGCCCATGAAGAGCCAAGGGATGGGTGGTTGGTACCCACAAGGCTGTTCTCTTTCAACAAACCCGTCACCCATGGTGAGCTGGGCTGGGTTGCTGATGAGCAATCCCATTTCAGCCACCCTGCTGAAATCCTTCCTTGCCATCATTCCCATGGAAAGCTTCTCTCTCTGGAGCTCTGTCTCAAGCAATGGGAGCCACCAGAGTGAAGCTTCACAGAAACAAAACATCTCCCTGTCAGTAAGGGCAAGAAAAAGGATGTGCTGCAGTGGAAATGCTACCTGAAGTTTACAGATCTATCTCATCTATTTAGGTAGATAAAGTCCTTTTTATCTAAAGTTTCTTCTCCCTTTCTTTTCTCCTCTCCACTTAAAAAGCAACTGTTCAAAAAACCCTTCAGTTTAAACACAACTGAGTGAAGAATAATCTTTCCCAGAGCTGGGGGAGAACCAGCCTGACTCCAGCTCCCTTGATGGGAGAGATAATAGCCTGACATGCTTTCAAGCAGTGATGAAAAGGAGAAGGCTGTGACAACATGAATAATAGTTGGTTTCCTCTTTTTTTATGGCTCAACATTGACCTTGGCTTCCTGGAGCCCTTCTGAACTCGGAAGGAAAGAAAAATGGCAAGTTAAGAAACAATAATCCATTTTATTCTCATCTATCATGTCACATTTGTATGGTTTAATACTTCAGGACGGAGTTGAGCAACTAGAAAGTGTTGCATGTCCCACCCAGGAGCTGGAAAATGCCTTTTCCCAAAGATAAGGAATTCCAGCAATTTGTACAGCTGATTAGCAAGCAATCTGCTTCACGAGATTGAAAGTGTGCTAACTGTCAGAGCAGAGTAATTTGGAAGGAAAATCCACTCCTGGAGGAAATTCAATGAGATTTGCTCAGAGATGTGACACATTAGAAGGAGTCCCCAAGGAAGATGGATTATTCGATGGAGTAGAAGTGAAAGTGTTTAAAATATGTGATTGATGTCATCTGCCAAATGGTTTTTCCCTTCCCACAGCATTGTGTGTGTGTGTATAATAAAATAACCAGGTTTATGTATTAAATATATTTATAATATAGATATTTGCATATATATTTACATATAATTTCA
>VZTJ01004385.1:605707-619209 GCA_013397795.1 Orthonyx spaldingii | reverse complement strand
TAGATATTTGAATATATATTTACATATAATTTCATCTAAATATATGTAACAGAATCACAGAATAGACTGGGTTGGAAGGGACCTTAAAGATCATCCAGTTCCAACCCCCTGCCGTGGGCAGGGACACCTCCCACTAGACCAGGTTGCTCAAAATTTATTACAAATATAGAACTGCAATTAATAATAATAATAATCTATGAATTTTGTTTACACACATGTACGCACACTTCATCCAGCACATCCAAATTATTCTACTAAAATCATGTCTAGGGGCATGGGAAAAAAATAAAAATAAGCAGAATGACTCACACTGCAGGTGTGTTTTTACAGCAAGCAGAAACATTCAGGAGAAACCTCTTAAACATACATACCTTAAATTTTAAGACAGGTGGTTTTGATATGGTGGATGCCTTTAACTCATGTAACCTCTCTTCTATCTCTCTCAACCTAGAAAATAGAGATCTTTCTGAGATCCAATAAAAAAATGCAGCTTTAACCTCTCTGATGCAAACAGGCATTCCTGTGGGGTCCAACAGTTTTGTCTGCTGGGAAGAGAGAGTGATGGTATCAGTATTTCTTGGAGCAGCTCAGCTGATTAAGAATCAATGTCTGTCAAATCCTGTTTCTCTGGCCACAGAGGGAATCAATCAAGACATGACAATTCCCCTGTTCACCACCCCAAGCCTCTGCCCACCCTCCTTCCTCAGGAGCAGCTGACTCACCTCCCGTTTCCTTGGTGATTTTGCAGCCCAACCACTTGTTTTATTTTGTTTTAAACCCCCCAAAACAACAACAAAGCCACAGGAAATGCTCTGGGCATTAGGGAGTTCTGTATGGAGGTGTCCCATCCTTTCAACCACCATGAGAAAAAGTTGTTCCCCTGCTTTTCTGGTTGGCCTGAATTAAAATAGCAGCTGAATTAAAATGTGAAGCACACACATGGGTGGGTAAAACTGTTCCCAGTCCCAGCAGAATTCCAGAGGTTCCAGGATGTCAGCAGTCTCTTTCCATCATTTCAGACTGAATTTCTCACAGAAGGGAAAGCCACTCTTTCTATGCAGAAGTGCCAGTGTCAAATGATACTTGGGATTTCTGTGGAAGCACTTCAGAGGTTCCCTAAGGAGCTGGAGCATGAGTGTGAAAATGGCCATTTCTCCCTGATCATATGTTTGTGATATGCCTGAAGGGTCATCTTATCACTGCAACACTTCAATAGGTTTCTAAACTTCCCTTTTGTCAGAAATCTTGCACTTTGCCCAGCCCTGCAGCTGACAGAGACATCCTGCACCCATCCCTAGTGAGACACATCCTGATTCCACCACAACAGGGCTGTGGCTATATTAATGCCTCCCAAATACCACCAATACTCAGATTGGTTTCAAGAAGGAACCAAAAAACTCTGATTCATGATTTGTCATGTCCCACATGAACGACTGGAGTTGCTAATTTTAGATTCTCTGTCTGTTGGGTGTCTCACAGCACAACATCCCCAACCCTGGAAGTGTCCAAGGCCAGGTTGGATGGGCTTGGAGCAACCTGGAATAGTGGAAGGTGTCCCTGCCCATGGCAGGGGGTTGGAACTGGATGATCTTGAAGGTCCCTTCCAGTCCAAAGGGACTCATGTTCCATGAGCCTGTGTGGATTCAGAGCTCCCTGTGCCTGCCCAGTGCTGTGTTCAGCATTTACCACCCAGCCCCAGCAGCAGCACACCAGCCACCACAGATAACAGCCCTGGAGGGGTCTGGGAACACCCAGAGGCCGCTCTCCAGGGCTGTGGTTATCTCCTCTCCCCCCTGGCACTGGAGGCATTACCGTTGTTTGGTTATGTAAAGTTCCTCCAGCAAACGCTGCTCCTCGTAGCTCATCCAGCGCTCTTCCAGCTCCTCCTCCTCCTCCTCCTTCTGCAGCAACTGTTCATAGAGCCTGACTGGATTCCAGCCAGTCATGATGTCGTAGGTGATGACACAGCCCAGCGAGTGGGACACGATGGAGACCTTCCCTCCCTTCTCCTCAAACTCCGGGTTCCGGGAGCAGAAGAGGGAGTAGAGCCGGTTCAGCTCCTGCTGCAGCCCCTTCACCAGCTGGGGCAAGAGGGTGAGGAAAGAGAGTTTGGTATCAACATCTTGTTGCTCCAGTTAATGTTCAGGAATGTTCCCATCCCACACTGACCCGTTCCTGTTCACTCAGGCTGGGAGGATGAGCACAATCCCATGGCCAGCAGCTGATGGTCTCAGATTCCAGAGGTTCATCCCTCCCCTCCACAGCCACCAGCAGCCAGCACACAGGACACATGGTGACCTAAAACAGCTGCACTGCACGGCCCAAGGCATCAAACTGAGAGAAACACTTCAATAAATGGCAGCTGTGCTTGAAATATCGACCAGCACCCTCTGAGGTGAGCAATGCCTGGTTTTCACTGGCACAGCAGTGACTACTGGCACAGTGGGATTTCCCTTCTGGCTGGATTCCCTCCCATTTTCTTCACAGCACTGAGTACTCCTCCTGTGTCAAGAGGTTCAGCTCCTTTCTTAATTTAAGAAGGATGGAAGGAGCCTGAGCCACACGTGACCTGGAACCAGCTCACCTCTCTGCCACAACCTTGGCATTGCCCTGCTAAACCAGTCATAGCCTCTTCTCCCTTCATCACTGAGAGCAACAGGGGGCTGGGAAGAGAGAAATCCACTAAAATGGATGTGCTCAGGCACTGCAGTGAGAGCCTGGATGGCTTCTGGGAAAATATCCTCCAACTGCTTTTGGGTCTCAGTAAAGCAGGCTTGAACTCACCAAGCCTTTCCTTCTCCTCCTCACTGCCTGGCTAAAGGGAGATGCAGCTTTCTGTCCTCCTGCCCTTCCTACACCTGCACCTGCTGGAAAGTCTTCCCAAGGAATCAGCATGAAATGATGCTGCTAAAAAATGAAAAGCCTCATCTCAAGTAAAATGATGACATGGGAGGAGAGAAGGCACAAATGAGGCAAACAGAGCCAGAATTTGAACATTTGATATAAACAACGCTTTAAAAACCAGTTTTCTGGTTACAGGTTTCCAGGAGTGATTTTTGAGGAAAAGCAGGAGGGCAACATGGTTCTTAAACATCACAGACTCATCCTACAGTACTACAGCAATAAATAAATATGGGACCTATGTTCATGGAATCTCTCAGAAGCTTATCTGCTTCAAACTCTACACTACAGGATAAAAAGGTACAGCTTCCCAGAAAGTATTTCAGAGAGAAACTCTGCAAACCATGAGATTTGGGAACTGGCCAGTACAAAAAAAAAAAAAGGCATTTTTGCCTGTGAAACTCAGCATGGAAACTGAGCAATGCTTCCAGGCTGTGGCAAGGGAGGAGGACAAACAAGAGAGTGCAAATCATTCCCTTGTTAGCAACGGGAAATTAAAGCCATGGAACATATAATTTCAACATGATTTTTCAAGAGCCTGAGTCATTACTGAATATAAATATGAATGGCACCAGAACTGCCAGTGTTTGATACACATTTTACTGAGTGAGAATCCACACAACAAACCCGCTGCCTGAAGCACTGTGAAGTGATTCACAGAGCCTCGCAGCAGCTTGAAAAATGAGACTCAGAACACCTATTTTCAAGTATTTCTGACTGTGATGCTGCCTCCTGTTCCATTTGGGTCTACACAGACTGTGGGCACAAACTTCCACACATGACCAAACAGGCAGAGGTTTCAGCAAGAGTTGGAGCTGAAAATATCAATCAGGATGAGCTGTGGCTGGCTGGTATTTTCTCCATTTAAAAAGGTTTTGATTAAAACCCAGAACAAAATAGCAAGGAGCAGTTGAAATCAAAGTGTCTGGGGATTCCTGCCAGGAATGGGTAAATAATTTTCTGGCATCATGGCATTTCCATAATAAAGATTTTGTTTTCTCGCAATCTGGGGGCATAAACCAGAATATTCTTGGAAAATCCTGGTTGGGCACTGAGTCCAGCCCTGTTTTTAACTCTCCTTCTCCTTAAAAACTTGCTGTTACTGGGAAGTTAGGCACAAACATGGCCATAACTAAGGAATGGTTCACGGATTTCCAAACAGGTGCACGTTTGCAATTTTGCAGACCAGAGTCCAAGCACTGAACTCAACCAAATCATCTGATGGAGATGATTCCCAAACTCCAAACCCCTAACATAATTGTGGAGTAGAAGGTGTGCTGTGGGAAAGGCTCCAGATTTCCAGGCACTGTGAATGGTCTGGTTTGCTGCTCTGCCAAGACCAGGAGCCCTCCACCTGCAGTGAGCACTTAGGGATGTTGGTGTCCTGCCAACAGTCCTGTGCCAGTCCTAAGATTAGAAACTGAACCCTTTTGGTGCAGAGTAACAAAAAAAAAAAAAGAAAAAAGAAAAAAATGAAGAGAAAAGAAAAAGCATGTTCATTTAAAGTCACAGATAAAAACCTGCTTAATTAAGCAGTAAATGAAGTTAATATATTATTTATTTGGAATGGAACTAGATGATATTTAAGGTCCCTTCCAATCCAAGCCATTCTATGATTTAATCCTGATTTGCTTTCTTAGTCTTAAAAAGCATGAAATATTCTACTTTGTGAAAGAAAAGTTTGGTTTGAACAGGGTTTTAGTCCAGTAAATGCAACAGGAACTGCTTTCAAATCTTTTGCAGTTACAGCTTGATATATCCTAACAATCCATATAAAAGTATCTTCTAAAAGCACTAAGTGGCTTTATATTGCCTAAAATCAGTGAATTTTTTCACTGGAATTAAAACACGAAAAATATAACTGCCTATCAAATTTTCTCTCCTAAATGGCATCACCATAACAAAATTTTTAAGAGCTGATGTTTTCATACACAGCTTGTCTTTCTACTCCTTCTAAAGTGTCTCAATTAAAGACTCACTATTAAATTAATAAAAAAAACCAACCCAAACAACAAAATAAAAACTCTCTCCTCAGCCTCCCAAGCCCATGACACCTGAGGGGCTGCTCCATGTCTGCACCTCATGGTTCTCCTGCTCTCCCTGCACCTCCATCCAAGGAATTCCTCCTTAAATCAGCCCTTTTCCCACTGGTTTCCCTGCTGCTCCTGCCAGCCCCAAACCTCAGCACCTGCTGGGCCATGGGACCTGTTATGTGCTTAGGAAGCACCTGCTGGTTCTGCCTGAAAACAGGAGAGCGGGAATCATCCAAAAAAACCCCAGGAATTGTGGGAACAGTGGAATGCAACACGACCAGATGCCTTTCTCTCTTTCCAGCTCCCCTCTTCCATCCTCCCTCCCAGTTCCCAACTCATTTTGGGGACAGTGGGAGCTGTTTCTCCATCCCAGGGTTTCACAGGGCTTTCCCCCCAAAAAGCCTAGAGATTCCTTGAGTTTCTGCTCAACCCATTGTACCAACTCCTATGCCTTCTCCCACAGACTAAACAAGCTCAAATTCCTCACAAAAGAATAAATGAGGCAGCAGTGGATTGAGGTGATGTTTTTCCCTGTGCAGCTGCTCTGGCTGCTCTGCTCCATCACCCTCAGCTCTTCCAGAGGGAGCAGGGGAATGCAGCACATTCACCTGGCTGCTACTGAGCAGATCAAACACTGCAACAAAGGCAACAATTCCTATTTCTTCCAGAAAAGCTGCATCAAATCCCATCCTCCCAGCTGGCCTTCCTACCTCAGTGCTCACTTAGCAGCAGCCTGAGGACACTGAAATATTTCAAACAAAGGGCCTGGAGTGACAGGACAAGGGGAAATGGCTTCCCACTGATAGAGAGGAATATATATGGGATATTGGGAAGGAATTCTTCCCTGAGAGGGTGGGGAGGCCCTGGCACAGGGTGCCCAGAGAAGCTGTGGCTGCCCCTGGATCCCTGGCAGTGCCCAAGGCCAGGCTGGATGGGGCTTGGAGCAGCCTGGGACAGTGGAAGGTGTCCCTGCTATGGCAGGGGCTGAAATGAGATGAGCTTTAAGATCCCTCCCAACCCAAAGCATTCTATGATTATTATCTCCCTTTACCAGCTGAAGTTTTGCCAATAAATCCTCCCTGCAGGAAACTCAAGCCTGCAGGATCAAGTTGCTCAGAAGGCAGCAGCTCATATTCACAGTAACTGAGGTTAAACGCTCTCTGCCCTTCAGAAACCAAATTAAAGGCAGGGTAAGGATTGGCCTTTCTGCACGTTCATGGAGAGCTGGCACGAGGGCCATGCAATTCCAGGGGAAGCCAGAACCAGAGTGCTGACCAAGGAGCAGGAGGCCAGACTTGATGAAGCCAAAAATGCCCTTTGCTTTCTCAGTTATGTGGCTGCTTGGCACATGGCTTCCAAGAAATCAAAACACACCAGCCTCTCCCATCCATTCAGGAGTCCTGGTGGCACAGGCCAGTGTTTTGTAAAGACAAGACAGGAGCCTGAGTCAGGTGACACATCCCTGTCACCTCAGGGTGAGGAAGGCTGATACAAAGGGCAGCAGGATCATGGCTTTTATCACCTCCCGGGTTTTGGGCAAGCCTGAGCTGCTGGGAACAAGAACTCATGGAAGGAGTGAGATATCCAGAGCTGCTGCCCTTTTGTGCAGAGCATTAACAGCATCCAGTGCTGTGTTGGAAAAACCCAAACCTCTAAATTCCAGCACCAGCATCCCAAACAGCTGTTCAATCTCTAAATGCCAGCACCAGCATCCCAAACAGCTGTTCACCCTCAGAGGAAAAGCAGCCTTGAAAACACCAGCATAAATAAGCATGGATAACGTGTTCCTGGCAAAGCAGAAGGAAATTGGGCTGTGTGTGTGGACAAACACCTCCAGGACCCACACCAAGGAGATCCAGAACTACATCCCCTGGGCCATTTTGTGGGCAGACTGCTGGGGCTGAAGAGGCTTTTCAGTGCACACCAAAAGTGTAGAAAATGACATTTTCCTCTCAGTATCCTAGAAAACAAGGAGTGCAAAACCCCTGCTGGCACCTGAGCACAGCAGTAGCACAGAGCTTGAGTGCTGCTCCTTTCTCCGTGTCATCTCCACAGGATCCTCACCCACTGGACAATCTCCCCACATGAACAGTTTGAAGCCCATGAAAAATGAAACAGCAGACAGCTACCTGTGGAAAGGGAGTGCAGGAAACCTGACCTCTGCACCTTCCCCAGCCTGACCAGCAGGACTCTTCCTGCAGGCTTTGTGGGAAAGGAATGTGAGGGGGATCTGAGGAACGGTGAGTTCTGCAAGCAGCTCTTTCCAAATGTCAAGAGAACTTCGGGAGAAAGTGCAAACTGGTTTGAAATTCAGCCAGCAGGCAACAGGGAGTGTGAGCCAGCTGGAGGGGGACGAGGGTCCTCGAAAGCCAAGGGAAGAGCTGCAGCTCAGGGGTGGATTGTGAAGGGGTGGGAAAGCAAAGATGAGGAGTTTTTGCTCCACGTGGCCCAGGAGAACGTGCCAGCAGAGCTGCTGAGACTGCTGACCCTCCAGGAGACAACAGTTGTCACATTCCCTGATGGAATCACTGACGGATGCCAGAGGAGTGTCACAACAACAGATGAGAGGCCAGAATGAGCCGTGGCTGTGGGAACAGACGGGAAGGGCTCCGTGTCTTAGGGATGACACGGAAAAAAGATCTGTGGATCTGCCTGAGTCTCTCTCTCAGGACTGCTGAAAAGCTGAGTGTAACCCATTTTTAACAAGTCACTGTGCTCAAGATGAAGTTTAGGTTCAGGCAGAGCCAATAGTCAAGCACTTTAAAAAATTGAGAATACATTCAAGGGCAATCAAATTAATTAAACCAGGCCTGGAAGTGCTGCCAAGCAGCTCCTTCACTATGAGGTTCAACAGAATGTGCAAAACCAATCCTGAAAGAGCCTCAGTTTTGTTCTGGCAAAAGTTAATACTTGTTCCAAATTTCAAGAGGTAAGTCATTAATTTTCCTTTTAAATATGTGTGTAAGAGCAAACCATGAGGCCATTCCAAGGTCAGGACTCTGGAGCAACCTTCTCCAGTGAAAGGTGTCCCTGCCCATAGAGGGAATGAGATGGGCTTTAAGGTCCCTTCCAACCTAAACTATTCCATGATTCTACGGTGGACAGTGACGTTTTCCCACTTTTATAGTGCAGTATTTGCACTAAATCTTTAGAGATCTTGGGATGATGGATGTAAATAATATTTATCCTGCACTAAAGGCATTCTCTGCCAAGACATGTATCAATAATTTACAGAATTACAATTAGCCTGCAAGTAAATACAGCGAAGAGAAGTAAAAAAAAAAGGCACTTAACGGTATAACGAAGGTGACAACTCTGAATTTACTATGCAACAATTAATCCTTTTAATCTCTGTTACAGCCATTTATTATTAAAGAAATATGAAGCTACAGTGGCACAGATGTGAAACAAAGTCACCCACTGAGGACACTAAACCCCGAGATTACATTACCACAGATGGACCAGTAAGGTCAGAGGCAGAATGTGAAACGACTGTTCCTTTACAAACAGACCTGTGTGCATCAAAACACCCATTTATTGCTCTTTCTTACATCTGGGTAATGTTTGAAGAGGGATTTCGCACAGATGAGGATACAGCACAATTCCCTCCCACAAAAACACCCCAGCTGGACCTGCTGGCTGCAGTCTGAGACCAGACTGAGATGTTCATGGGGCTGTGCTGAATTATTAATGCCTGTCTGGTATCACAGCACATGCCAGAAGTCAGAGGCACCTTCTGGATATTCTCCTGCCACACTGGAAAAGAAACAATACCTGAAATCAGAGAGGGGACCACACACTATGCTCTGGGAAGGCTCAGCTGAGCAATCCAGTGCCCCTGGGACAGCTCTGTGCTCTCCTGTGACACTGACAGGACAAGGATCCTTCCCCTGGAAGGAGAGAGTGGCTGCCACTTGCAAACCCCTTAAAGTGCTGCTTAAAGAGTGGTCAGGAGCTTCAAATAAGAAGTTATGATACTTCTGTGTGGGAAAAATCCTTGAAAGGGGAAAGAAAATTCCTATCCAAGCATTGTGCCCTGTGTGCCCACAGCCCAAAATGCCAGCGGGGTCCTGGGCTGCATCCCTGGCACTGGGGCAGCAGGGAAAGGGGGAGGATTCTCTCCCTGCCCTGGACACAGCAGAGCCCACCTGGAATGCTGTGTCCAGCTCTGGAGCTCCCAACAGCAGAAGGAGCTGCTGGAGAGAGTCCAGAGGAGGCCACAGGGATGCTCCAAGGGCTGGAGCCCCTCTGCTCTGCAGCCAGGCTGGGAGAGCTGGGGGTGCTCACCTGGAGAGGAGAAGCTCCAGGGAGACCTCAGAGCCCCTTGCAGGCCTAGAGGGGCTCCAGGAGAGCTGGAGAGGGACTGGGGACAAGGGCTGGAGGGACAGGACACAGGGAATGGCTTCCCACTGCCAGAGGGCAGGGATGGATGGGATATTGGGAAGGAATTCCTGGCTGTGAGGGTGGGGAGGCCCTGGCACAGGGTGCCCAGAGAAGCTGTGGCTGCCCCTGGATCCCTGGCAGTGTCCAAGGCCAGGCTGGATGGGGCTTGGAGCAGCCTGGGACAGTGGAAGGTGGAACAAGATGGGTTTTCAGGTTCCTTCCACCCCAAACCAGTCTGGGATTCTGGGGCTGCTGAGAGCCCTCAGCTGAACAGCAGCTTCGCTCTTCTCCAGGCCGAGCTCACCACGTTCCTCAATTTATTTCCCAGGGGCAAAGGCAAGTTTAATAAGCTCCTTTTGAGATCCTTTGAGGATTTCTGGGTGGAAAGCACTGGAAGTGCCCAGAATACACAAAGAATTGTCTTGGGGTGACCAAGCAGTGAGCAGGACATTAATTCTGAGCAACGTGGGACCATGGGACTGCTCAAAGACAAGGCCCATTTCTGAGCTGCAAGGAGCAAAGTGCCACGAGAAAAACACACTGAAGATGGGAAAATCATCCAAAAAGATGCTCCATTTGACACTGCTGTGTTAAACTCTGCAAAGTTAGGTCACAGGAAGTAAAATGGGATAAGGAAGAGCAACTCGTGTCTATTGTTGCAAACATTTCAAGGAAATTGATTTGATTTGATGAAAAAAACAACTCAGTATTTGGTAACCAGATCTAAGCACACCCATTTTATGTCAATTCTCATACCCAAGGGATGGGGATAAACCTGTAGAACTGCAGTTCTACTGAGCAATGAATTAAATCTTCACGCACTGCTGGCCAGCACACCTGAACTGTACTCACTAATCCATCTCCCACGAGATGTCCACAGACATGCCAAGCCTCTAATGCAGTTAAAAAGTATCTGTTTTCAAGCTGCCAGAGAAATTTTCATTGCTTGCCACAAAACTTCGTGTTGGTTTCAGGTACACAACAGACAGGGAAACCTGAGAGACAGTGGAGAGCCCTGATCAATGAACTCTGCATTACTGAGCAGCAAGAGAGGTACAGATTGCAGTTTTAAAATTATGTTGCCAGTCTGAAGGACTTCAACACTCCTAATTTGACTGAAAGCTAGCATCAAATTCCCAGGTAAGGTCTGAAAGTCTCACCTTGCCCCAGTCTAACCATGCTCAGGGTACCAAGGATTAACACAACTCCATCCATAACACAGCCAACACAGAAAAAACTCCAATTCCTACAGAAATTACTCCTAAAACAACCCCACAGGGGTTTTCCAGTAAGTGTGATACACAAGGGATGCTACTGGGGTGAAGCACTGTCCATATTTTACAGGCTGCTTCATTTATTATCATTTATTCAGGTTATTATCATTTATTCAAGGCTTGTCATTATTTACAGGCCACTATCATTTATGATCATATTCCTGGCTCTTCTCCTCTGATTAATGGGGTCACTCAACAGCTACACAGATGGGTCAAGGCAGGATGGGAGCATTCAATGTATAAGCAATTCCCTAATAAACTGATTTACTGGGGATCATTTTGGTTTCCCTGCAAGGCAAGTGCACACAAATGTGTTCAGACTGGCTTGGGTGTGTTTGCACGTGCTGCCATCCCATCTGTCTTCAGAAACAGCAGAAATGAAGTGACAAATACCCGTGGATTTCATCAGAGGTAAAAAGAATCTCAGCTCTATGGACTCCCATTGCTCTAAATACGCAGAAATTAAGAAGAACAACATGAAACCCCTCCCCATTTCTCAGCTGTTGATACAGAACCATCTTAAGACATTTCTGCTTTAAATAAATGACGTGGATTGTACTTTTTGGTGTCTTTCTTCTCCTCTCAGTCTTAAAAATTTGACTGCTATAGGTGACCATGACATCCCTACAAAGTGTTAGCACCCTCTACGCAGGTTTTCCTTAGAAAGGAACTTTCCTGACATTCCCAAATCCAGACTGTTTCGGCCTCTATGCCCTGCTCTAGTAAAGTTTCCATAAAAACATGTTTTCCACACTGACCTCATCCCTGTAAAGAGGACTGGTGTAGTACATGATGTCCATGGCGCTGCTGTTGAGCATATCCCGTAAACCCCGCACTTTATCCGGAGTTATGGAGTCCACAGTGTCTGCAAAAAACAAAAGGAGACTTCCAGGAAAACGATAAAATAGAATTGCAGCATGGTTTGGGCTGGAAAGGACCTTAAAGATCATCCAGTTCCACCCAATCCCATGGGCAAGGACACCTTTCCACTATTCCCAGGGTGCTCCAAGCCCCGTCCAACCCGGCCTTAGACACTTCCAGGGATGGAAATGTTCAAAGTTGTACAAATAAAACCAAACAAAAACCCAAGCAAGGCACAAGCAGAGAACACAGATGAAAATTCTGGGGAGAATTTTGCAGACTGCAGCTGCTGGAACAGCGAAGGAGATGAGTCCTGTACCTCCATCCAGGGTCAGCTTGGACCTCCACTCCACGGGAAGGAATTCCACGTGTGTCGCAAGATTGGAAAAATACTTTTCTTCCACTTTTCTTGCAGTATCTCGCATCCTACAAAACAGAAAGGAACAGGTTCCTGTAAAGACTGCTCTTGGTACAGCACATTTCCTGAATTGCTGCTTTTCCAGCCCTGCTAAAACACGTAATTCCCTCAGCCTCAAGCTTTTGCTATAAAGTGCTTCAACTCTCCTATAATGAAAAAATTCTGTGCACTGCATGCTCAAAAGAGTCTAAATCTTTCACACTATGGGCTTAACATAATCCACCTAAATTCAACTCAAAGGTATCCATTAACTCTGGTGGGTTTGGGGCTGAATGTGAAAGGTAAGGATTAGAAAATTCGAAAAGAATTAGAAAATCAGAAAATAGAAAATTAAGAATTTCACCTCTAGAATCCACTGAAATCAACCATTTGACCAGTACAGAAGGAAGACAATTCAGTGCTTTAAAACACAAAGAAAACTCTTAAAAATACGGCTTGAAAGAGCAGAATTTTATTTTAATTTTACATACTGAACTGGAAGGCTTGAGAGCTCCAAGGGTGAGAAACAGGATCACTAATGAGTGTTTTAACTTGCAGGAGCAGATGGAGAGGCTTTTAAAAGACTTTTCATTTTTACAGCATATCTGAACAGGAACATTGCTGCATCTCTCTCAAGGGATTAGAAAAAACTTAAAATACCTAAACCCCAAAGTGTATCTGACTCTCTCTTGTCTGGGGGAGAAAGGGAAAAATGGTTTTGTATCTTCTTGTAAAAGCATGACTTTATTTGTGTTGTCTGAAAAATCCATCATTAAAAAAGGAAAACCAGCATGAAATCATACAAGATATGAAACATCCAGGAATTCTACCAACATCACTCAGCATCCAAAGGGAGGATTTTTATTTTCCTTTCTTTCCTTTACCTGAATCCTGGCACTAACAGCATTCCCATTTTTGAAGATGAGCACAACAAACCAAATCCAGCCCCGGTGCTGAGTTTCCAGTACTTGGTTCTCAGTTCCAAGCATCAAGTTGTTTTTTTATTTCAGTGTTTCAATGTGTTTTTCCCTGGTTTTCAAAGCAACCCCCTTTTAGTTAATTCTACCACCAAAGGCACAGTGACATTAATCTTCCACCTGCACTTGCACCTATCCAAATGCTGTTTGGTGAGTTTAATCCCTGAGCTGAGGCATTTTCCTGGGTGTATTAATGCTCCTCTGGTCTTCAGGAGAAAGGAGACAGTTCAGGATAAATCACTACTGGGACAGGAATTGTTTTCGCTGCTCCATGTGCTGGGCATTCCTACACTATCCAAAAATCCTATATGGATAACTGCCAAAATCCTGTCTTGAAAAGGAGAAGGATGAGACAGGCAGGGGTATGGAAGTCAATGGGTTGGAAAAAAACCCCCAAAACATTTTCTAAAAAGACAATTATTTCTTCTTCTCTATCATGTTTTTTTTTCCCCTCAGGAAAAGTTCATTATGCTACTAAAAAAGCAGATTAATCATGTACCACATTTCTGAAGAAGGCAGTGGAAACACTTTTCCATCACTGACACTTATTTTCTGCTGAAAGAAAAGGGGGAAGGGGGAGAAAAGGGGAAAGGGAAATGAAATGGTGAAAGGGGGAAAGAAAAGCTGGGGGAAGGGGGAAAATGGAAAAAGGAATAAAAGGAGGAAGGGGAAAAGG
>VZTJ01004385.1:569241-605591 GCA_013397795.1 Orthonyx spaldingii | reverse complement strand
GGGGAAAGGAAAAAAGGGGGGAAAGGAAAAAAGGGGGAAAGGAAAAAAGGGGGAAAGGAAAAAAAAGGGGGGAAGGAAAAAAAAGGGGGAAAGGAAAAAAAAGGGGGAAAGGAAAAAAAAGGGGGAAAGGAAAAAAAAGGGGGAAAGGAAAAAAAAAGGGGGAAAGGAAAAAAGTGGAAAGTAAAAAAAAAAGGGAGAAAGGAAAAAAGGGAGAAAGGGAAAGAAGAAAGGAAAGGGAAAAAAAGCAGGAAAAGGAAAAAAAAAAAGGGGGGGAAAGGAAGAAAAAGGGGAAAGTGAGAAAAAAAATGGGGAAAGGGAAGTAGCATCCTTTAGATCCTTTTTTCCAAAGCAGTCACTGCAGGCCTGTGCAAACAGCCAAGAAATGCAACTGCTCAGCATCTCTATTTTTAAAGCCCAGTGGGATTGCACTCCTAATCTCCTGGATTCTTGTCCAACGAGCTGGCAAAGGTTTAAATAAAGCAGAATATCCTCCCCATGATAAGGGAAAAAAAAAAACATTTCAGCAAGAGGATCTGCTTAAATCAGGGCTGATGTAAGGCCTGAGCTGACCCGTCCTTGCCAAGCACAAAACCCTCCCTGCCACCCCCACACACAACAGGACATGTGAGGGCCCAACTTCAGCATGGAACTTCTAGATTATAAGGAAGATAAAATTTCAGTGAATATATTAGCATTCCTAGAGTCCCTGAGAAAGCAAAATAAAGGAAATCTTTGAAAATGCCCACAACCCCTTGGCATTGCCAAGTCAGCTTCACTTTGTCTGCCTGAAGGAGGTGGTTTTGGCTGGGATAAAGATAATTTTCTTCCTGGTGGCTGGTACAGCCCATTTTGGACTGAGGATGAGCATCATGTTGATAACACACTGATGTTTTGGCTGTTTTGGTTATTTTGGTTGTGCTTAGCCTAAATCAGGGACTTCTCAGTGTCTCATGCTCTGCCAGAAAGGAGCTGCACAAAAGGCAGGGGGAGAACATGGCCAGGAGAGCTGACCCTGACTTATTCCTGGATTTTTTCCCCGTTATTATTTTCATTATTAAACTGTTCTCATCTCAACTCACGGGTTTTACCTTTACCTTTTCCCAATTCTCCTCCCCACCCCACTGCAGCTGCAGGCTGGGGTTAAAGCTCAACACCAGCAGAGAAGAATTCAGAAAGAGTTAAATTCAGCAGGAAATTAGCCATGCAGCAAATTAAAGCTGCTCAGCTTAAAAGCAGAGAAATGTTGCATGAATAAAGCACAGAATTTTACGCAGCAACAATTACTGCAAGTGAAGGAAATGGTAAATAACCTGGTCCTAATGGAGCAGGAGAAAACATCCACATTATTTACACATCAGCAGCAGCTGGAAATCTTGTGGAGGAACAGTTATTAGACATCCCCATCTTTAAATACAACAATTACAGGGCTTCCTCCTGTTTGAAAGGGTCCAGGTCTTATTAAAGCTGTTCACAAACTGACTCAGAGGGGTTTTTTCTAAATAAAAGTCAAAGCAAGAAACAGGAGATTGGAGGAAATAGTGTGGCCTTGGAATTCCGCCAAAGCTTTTGGGAAGAGCTTCAGGTCTCCCCTCATAAAAACCTGTGTTGGCTTTGTGTCCTTATCCAGGACTTTGGAAATGTAAAACCTGATTTTACTCAGATGTGGGTTCACCTCATGGAAGTCAAGGTTGTCCAGGCGTGGCCCTGCCTCCAGCAGAATGGTCCCAAACTTGTAAAATCCCAGAATGGTTTGGGTTGGAAGGGACCTTAAAGCTCATCCAGTGCCACCCCTGCCATGGGCAGGGACACCTTCCACTGTCCCAGGGTGCTCCAAGCCCCAATGTCCAACCTGTCCTTGGACACTGCCAGGGATCCAGGGGCAGCCACAGCTTCTCTGGGCACCCTGTGCCAGGGCCTCTCCCCTCTCCCAGCCAGGAATTCTTTCCCAATATCCCATCCATCCCTGCCCTCTGGCAGTGGGAAGCCATTCCCTGTATCCTGTCACTCCGTCCCTTGTCCCCAGTCCCTCTTCAGCTCTTCTGGAGCCCCTTTAGGCCCTGGAAAGGGCTCTGAGCTCTCCCTGGAGCCTTTTCTCCTGCTGGAATGGCCAAGCACAATCACTCAGGTCCATGAGAAACCCAAACCCCAGCTCTGTGCAAACCTTCCTTAGGCCCTGCAAAACTCATCCTGGCAGAAGAGCACAAAAGCTCTGTTCCAACCCATTTTTGTCACCTGTCACCTCACTGCTGTCAGAGCTGCACTTATCCTCTCATTACCTCCCAGCAGCAACGGCACATCCATCTCCTGCTCACAGGAATCATTGAAATTCCCAGTGCAACACATCCCATCCGCATCCAGTGGCACTGCACCACATCCCCCACTGATTCTGATCAGCAGTTTGATAGAAATTCTGAAGAGAATTGGGTGTAATTTCCAGGCAATGTAGCTACAGTCACTTGCAAACCTCCAGCACACAGCCCTGCTCATCTGCTCTGCTATAAAGATGGGCTTATTATTTTTTTTTCTCTTCTTCTGGCTCTTAAAAATAAATTTCTTATTTTATTTTTATTAGGTGGCAAATCCCTCTACTCACTTGCTAAATTAACACCAACTGAAGTCATAAATCCTCATCTAAACAGGCAGAGAATTCACCTGATACAAGTGCAGGTTGAAATACCGACCCCAGAGCAACAATTACTTGAAGCTATGCATTGAAACACAAGGAAACAACTATAATTTATGGTTTTTCTAAGAAAAAAAAAAACCCACTCATGCACAGATGCAATGCACACCTTAGAAAGAATTCTGACATATTGCTATTTTCCATGCAAGAAGTAATGGCCTGAAAATAGGTACTTTGAGATTCACCATGAATAAAATGTGCCTGGCTGCCCTTCTCTGATTAAAATAATAAATAACCAACCTGTACTGTCACAGATATCCATCCTTGCTTAAGTGAGTATATTCCAGAGACATGTTAAGATATTTAGAATTATTGCTGTGGGGTTTTTTAATCTCATGCTACTAGTTTTACTCTTGTGTAGGATTTACAAATAGTCCATTAAAAACTGGGGAGTTGCAAACTGAGTTAGCTTCAGCTACTTCACAAATTTTGCAGAATGATGCTGATGGTAACAGAGCAAAATGCCTGAAAAGCTTGAAGAAACGAATCATTTTAATTTCAAGTTATCTCTGCAGACTCTCTTCAGGCAGATGATACATGAGCAAGAAATAGGGAATGGTCTTTAATTTAAGCATTACACCTGACAAATTCTTACTCTGAACTCGCAATTTCATAAAATCACGAAATCCCAGAATGGTTTGGGACCTTAAAGTTCATCCAGTCCCACCCTCTGCCATGGGCAGGGACAGCTTCCACTATTTCAGGTTGCTCCAAACCCTGCCCAAACTGGCCTCGAACATTCCAGGGATGGGGCAGCCACCTGGGCAACCTCCTCCTCAGTTCCAGGGCCTCACCATCCTCACAGTGAGGAATTTCTTCCTAATATTTTATCTAAACCTGCCCTCTGTCAGTTTACCCATCAGCCTAATTCTAAGAGACAGGGCAATGGGATGTTCCCAGAAAAAAACCACCTCAACTCTCATCATTCCCTGCAAAGCCCTGTGGCTCCATTGCTGGATTTTGGTCACAGAACTGGTCAATGATGTTCTAAATCATTCCCCAACCGCTCTCACCCCCTTGGAGTTCCCTCTGAGTGAGGGCGGCGCTCCCTGCCTCTTTGAGGAAATACTACCACGAGTTAATGAGGAAACTCAGGGCTGGCTTGGGCTAAATTTGCTAAGCTGAAGTGAGAGCAGCAGCCATGAGTAATAAAATGGGAGATCTGCTGCAGCCAGAGGAAAGGGGAGGGCGGCTCTTTCCGAGGGCTGAGCTGCAGAAATGCCAACTCCGGCCTCGCTCCCGGCGCTTTCCAAAGAGCAACTGCAAGACACGAGTCATGTTCTGCCACTGTCTCTCTCTGCTGCTCTCAGAAAATTGCTGTGAAAATTGCTGCTCTGTGACACACACAGACTCCTCTCACTTCAGAGGAGAGATGGAAATTCTCGGATGCAAACAAAGCAAGCACGACTGCGATTCACACTTCATCCTTTTGAAGGCATTTTGCGCGATCAGAGGGACTGAAGCTGCTTTGTTGGTTGGTCACAGGATCCTGGGACAATCCTGGGAGATCCAGGTGTGAGTGGCTCCCTCCCAGCACTGCTTTCCAAAGGGCAGGAAGGTTTGCCCTGCAGGGAATGCTGGCACAGAGCACTGCAGGCATTCCCTGTCCCTGCTGCCATCTCCTGACTCCAGCCACTCCCATCTTCCAGATGGAATCCCACATTTTTAGACCAACTGGAGTGATCCAGTTTACAGTTGTGATGGTGTGGGCAGGGAAAGGGCAGAAACAAGGGATAGGAGGAGGCTGGGAAAGGGAACAGCCCTGGGGATACACCCAAGTCCTGAACAGGCTGTTACAGCTCCTGTCCAACATGTGTTAGATAATAAATACACACAAAACAAGCTGTTACAAAAGCATTTCATGCCCTGACTATCACCTTTTACCTCTTGGGCTGAACTTCTCTTGCAAGACAAGCTCAAGTTGAAACCCGTAAGCCAATATTTACCAGCTGGGTGCTTAATTTGGAATTAATACCTGCACCAAAGGATGAAAAACAAGCACCTAATATGTATTTAATGCAATGCAGGCATTTAAATGGAACATACAGCTACCAAATATTTGAAGAGCTAAAATGATAGGAAATATTTTACAGGAAAATCTTCATCTGAGATTCCAGCAGCACATATTAATGCAGTGCAAGGCTTCTGAGAGGCTTTGCACGGACTTGCATATCAATGGAAATGTACCAAAATAGCTTTCCAAGGTAATTATCCTAATGATTATCCACAATTAAAATGCTTTCTAATGGGACTCGCAATAAAAATGTAATTGGTGATTAGGCCAAGATGCTGGTGCTTGTGCAGACAGCAATTTTTGGGCTGTGAAGAGCAGCACAGACAAATGTGATCTTTGAATCCAAACAGGAGATTCAGACAGAGGCAGAGCCCAGCTTTAGGCTGAGGGCAGCCCCCTGCAGCTGTTATGGAAAAACACAGCAGAGTTACTGCACTCAAGCACAGGAACTGATGAAATTTAGCTCAGCCTCAAGGTCTGAACCCAGCCTGAGGCAGGTTCAGAAAGGCCTGGCCTGGCCTGGCCTTTACCTGTGTCAGGTAAAACAACAGGAGCTTTGGAAAGGAGGTTGGAAACACGGATTATAACATTAATAAATGTCCAGAGGAGGCCACCAAGATGATCAGAGGGATGGAGGAAAGGCTGGGAGAGCTGGGATTGTTCAGCCTGGAGAAGAGAAGCTCTGGGGTGAAAATGTGGCATTGAAGGGAACCTACAAGAGAGCTGGAGAGGGACTGGGGACAAGGGATGGAGGGACAGGACACAGGAAATGGCTTCCCAGTGCCAGAGGGCAGGGATGGATGGGATATTGGGAAGGAATTGTTCCCTGTGAGGGAGGAGAGGCCCTGGCACAGGGTGCCCAGAGAAGCTGTGGCTGCCCCTGGATCCCTGGAAGTGTCCAAGGCCAGGTTGGACATTGAGGCTTGGAGCAGCCTGGGACAGTGGAAGGTGTCCCTGCCCAAGGAATGAGATGAGTTTAAGGTCCCTTCCAATCCCATCCTGGGATTCTAAATTATACTCGATATGTGTAAGAACATCTCTCCCTCCCATTCATCCACAAATTCAACAAAACCAGGGAGTGGCTTCTGTGAAAAAAAATCCAAATAACAGTATGTGAGTGTGTACAGTAATAAGACATCCCAAAGAGATTTATTTTAAAGCTAACACTCTACCTTATCACAAACCAAGAAATTCCAGAATTCTGCACCTGATGGCAAATAAACTCCCTCCAATTAAGTGCATTCTGCCATAATATCCTGGTTTATATGGGGCAGAAATACAGACTACAAAGCCTTCTGCCTTAAATAACCATCCCTGAGGTACCAACACAGCTCAGAGCACGTTATTCTGCTCACACTGGGGCAGCTGAATCACTGTTCCAGCCTGGAGGAGGGTCTGTCTCCTCCCAGACAGGCTCCCAGTGAATATCAGTGCTGACAGGAGCAGCTTGTTGCACCAGCTGCCCTGCTACATTTAGATAACAAATGTGTTTAACTACACAGAGAAGAAACGAAATTATGTCACATCCACCACGGACCTGCTCATCCAGGCATCCATAAAATGCATCTTTTCCATTTACCTACTCACAGGACACCCTGCAACCACAGCTTCTAGCCACACTGGTGAGGAGATTGAGCTCTAGTCCTCAATGGAATTAGCACAGATAATTTGGAATTTCCCTGGACGAGGGCTCTGTTTCCACCTCTGCAATCAGCAGGATCTGCCTAATGATGCAGCAGCACCATGTGAGCTGCACCAGCTTCTTCTCAAGGTGGTAACCCGAGGACAGAACGTGTCAAATGAGCTCTGGTGGGGTCCAGCCACAGGTTTCCTACTAAAGAATGTGCATTCAAAAGGCAGAAAACCCCCCATTGACATCTTCTCTCCTTAGTTTCTACTTTAAACTGTGAATAAAATACTTTTCCTTAATCACCTCATTTTTCAAAAGGCACCACTGTGTGCCTAATGGATAATCATGAAAAAAAAACCCACCCCAAAAACCAAACACCAATCAAATATCATGGGTGAAGGTGCTAACAGAAAGTGCCAGCATGGCTTGTGAGAGCTTGGCAGACGTTCCTTCTGAAATCTCTCCCTAGAACATATGGGATGTTCCTCACTGATAAGTTTTAAGTTGCTATTAAAAAAAAAAAAAAAGGAAAAAAAAGAAGATACTTCATTCTAAAATGATGCTTTAATTTGCAAATTTTGCACAGAATGCACAATTCATGCCAATAATTAGCATTTTAAAAGGCTGTGCAATGCTGTCTGGTATTTCTTGAGGATATGAGTGAGATTTACTGAAGCACATAAAGTCTTGTTTCCCTTTTTGAGAAAATATTTCATATGCTGGGCTGCCAATTAGAGCAGGACTTGTGGAATGAACATCTCTGCACTGTGACCTGAGCTGAAGTTAATCCACCCATATAACCCCTGTATCTATGGAAAATGGAGAGAGAAAGATAAAGCAGAAAAACTTAATGGTTCCCAGGGTGAAGTTTTATTTCTGGTCACTGTTAAAACAGCAGCTTATACTGAGGCTATTTGCATTCCCAGTGTAATTCCATCCCACAAAAATTGAAGTTTTCACATTTATTTTGGTGACTGACTTTGAACCAAGGGCTGTGGAGCCTTTTTCTCTGTGCTTTGGATTGCTGGTTCTTAAACAACACAAATAACAGAGCAGCGAAGTGGCAGGAAAGGGGGGTGGGGAGCTGCAGGTTGGTGCTTTGAGGTGACAATTGACACACAGGTGACATCAAAAGGTTCACCCTGGCAGCCCAGAGGACACTGGAGTGGAACAAGGAGCTGAGGGGACACAAGAGGCTGATGACACGATGGCACAGAGCACTCAAACACTGACCTACAGTGGCACTCTGGAGGCAAAGGGAGGGTGACAAAGCTCCCACCACAAAATCCCAGCAATCCCAGCTCTCCTCACAGGAGCCACCGGGTTTGTCAATGTTTCCCTCAGCTCTCCTGGAATGTGGAACTGTTTGGGACACACCTATTGAACCATCCAGATCTGTCATTAACACCTTTTCAGCCTCCTCTTTCAGCTAATGAGAAATTCCTTAGCACCACCTTGTCCCTCACAACGCTGTCATCAGGGCTTGATAATTTTTCTAAGATTCAAAACCATCTTTTCAGCTGCAGAAAATCACAGATTGCTTTGGGTTGGAAGGGACTTAAAGACCATGAAGTTCCAGTCCCTGGCATGAGCGAGGATGTCACTCACTATCCCAGGCTGCTCAGGGCCCCAGTCTGGCCTTGAGCATTTCCAGGAATGGGGCAGCCACAGCTCTGGAAAACACCATTCCCAACATTAGCAACCACTCTTCACAAAAGCCATTCAGTGAAGAGATTTCACAGCCTTTTGATCCCATTTTGCTTTTCAGCCTGGCTCTGTGCACAGAGCTCCATGAGCAGTCTCACAGCCACAGCTTCAGGGAGGGCTCTGTCCTGTCAGGAATGACAACATTCCTGTATCCCCCCATTCCCCCTCTTTTAGAGGATGCTTTTGCTTACCCACTATCCCAACAACCAGCCCTGAGAGATTCCACTCCGAGATTAACTTTCCCATACCACTTCATCAAAACTTTTCTGCTCAGTTACTCACTTCTTATTTGTTACCCACTTCATTCACCCAGGTACCACTTAGAAACAACATTTCCCTGGATTCTGACCAAATGAAAAATCTCTCCCTGCTCAGCAAAGTCACTGACCACAGGAGCCAGAATTTCACATGGAATCCTTTAGGCTGGAGAAGATCTCCAAGGCCAACGAGTCCAAGCTGTGCCCAATCCCCACCTTGTCCCCAGCCCAGAGCACTGAGTGTCACCTCCAGTCCTTCCTTGGACACCTCCAGGGATGGGGACTCCAAACCTCTGAGGGCAGCCCCTTCTAATGCTTAACAACCCTTTCCATGAAAAAATTCCTCCTTATCTCCAACCTGAGCTAACTTGAGGCTGTGTCCTCCCTAAAAGTCACAAGCGCTGGTGATAAAATCAGAATAAAGCCTTGCTCTTCTTGCTCAGGGTGGTTCTCCCTAAGTCCACACATCCCAGTTAAAACAAAAAACAGTGTACCCACAACACAAAGATTAATGACTCATGGGAAGAGGAGGAGAAGGAAACAGGGAGAGATTCAGCCCAAACCAAAGGCTCTGCTGTCACAACAACAACAACAACAACAACAACAATTCATTGAGGCTACTTCAGACACTCCAAGGCACTCACATGGCTGTGTTTTTGATGATCCTTCCTTGGTCCATTTTCTGCCCAATGCCATGCACCACAAACACAATGTGACTGGTCTGGGGTGGCTTGTCTTCTAACGTGGCTTCTTCCACATAACCTCTGTGTAGCCTTGTGCCACTGCTTGAAGCTGCAGAAAGAACACGATCCCACATCAGCGACATCCTGCCAAGTGCAGTGCTCTCATCTGCTGACAGAAGCTTGGCTTTTCTCAGGCCAGCACATGGAAAATCAGATCATATCATATAGAACCATGAAATTAAAGGATTAGCATCTGTTTTTAGCTAAATGCACTTGTAAACCCCTCAAAGATTTGAGCACCCCAGTGGTGTCAACACCCATTTCCACCGCAAAGGGAGCTAATTTCAGGTGTTTTTAAAAACAACTCTTCAGGAAGCAGTTGTGTAACTGTGCACCCACTTCTACAACACAATACTCTTCTCCTGGGTGTCTCACTCATTAAAATTCCTTCTGTCTCCACCTTACTCCCACAGCATGGAAGGATCATGGAAATGACCAGGCCACGTAAGTGATTAAGTGCTGTCACTTTATCTACCCCAATGAAGAGAGCTGGTTGAAAATTTCCACAATTTTTAATTTTGAGGGGAAAACTTGCTTTATTTTGAGTTGATCCAACCTCAGATTTCCCCACTCGTTCTCCAGCTCAGTGGCCAAACCAAAAATCAATTCCCCAGGGTAAATGTGGGCATTTGGTGGCTGCTGTGCTGATGGACTGACAAACCCATGGGCACAATGTGCCTCCATCCCCCTCTAGTGACACCAGGGGACCACACCAGGCACCAGTGCTGGCCTCAAAAACTGCAACTAACCACTTATTTTGGTTTTAAAGAGGAGGAAAACACCCCAAACCCACCAAGGGCATCTTTTACCCAAGACAGGTTTGGTTTATCAAGTGAGCTTCTATTTGATATTTCTCCCCTACAAATTGTTTAGGACAGATCGTATTATTTATTACACATTATCCCAGTGGTGTTATGGATAAATTACTTCATTTCTTCTGTAATTGAAGTACTTAATGATGCTATTTTTTTAGGAAATGTTAATTAAGTATCCACCCAGGTACCCTGGGGGTAAGAGGGCATTAATTAGAGGGTGGAGGGATGGGGATTGAAGTCAGACCTGTTACCTGACTTTGTCTCATCAAGGAACAAACCTTATTTCTTATTTTGGTGTCTTGCACTGGGCAAATTCCCATTTTCTAGGCTGGCAATAATCTGCTTTTTCCTTGCGAGACACCACCCTCTGTTCCAACCACCTCAGCTTTGCTGCCTTTCTGACTGGGAGTTCTGAGCTAAAACGAGCCTGAATTCCTACTGGAAATAATTTCTGTCTAAATGCCCTTTCCTGTCAGTTCATACTTCTGTTTCATGAACAGAAAAAAAGGCTGGATGGAGGTGGGGAGAGGGAAGGTATGGTCATGTGTTTAAGGAATGCATCACAATATGTAAGTACCCAGCAGTAAAATCAAGGTTGCAAAAGGAACAGTAATATTTGTATTATTACAGTAATAATTATAATTTTACAGTAATAATTATAATTTTACAGTAGCTTCTGGACTCTGCCACTGTAATATTTTCATATATTTGTCATGTAGTGCTAACTGCTGCACCCAAACCCACCAAAATATGGAATAAAATTAAAATAGAATAAATCAATGAGGTAATATAAATACTAAAATATCACATCTAGTTACAATTATATACACAACCTAAGGATTCTGAATACTCATATAAAATAACAAAATGCAATGGCCAAAGTGGGCTACTCACATTAAAACCTGAAATTTCCTTCTGGAGTTAACAAACTTCAAATGCTGGCATTTACAATATTCTTTACAGACCCTGGGCAAGATTACCTTTGGAAAACCCCAGCTTTTGTGTAACAGTCCTTGCAATTTTGGATGTGGTGGCATCACTGTACAGATACACTTCATCCACACTGTGCCAGTCCACGTGGTTGCGGCTCAGCTTCAGACTGTGGATAGCTGCAGCAAAAAGCAACAACACTGAATTTAGGTGGGGAAGGGGGGGGGGGAAAACCTCTTTAAACACAGAGAGAGAGAGAGAGAGAAAAGGGTGATTTACATACAGGTTAAAATCTAGAGCTCAATTATGCCTGAATTCCTGTTTTTTCTTACCTTGAGAAATGTTTTACAGCCGGGATTAATTGGAGCAGGACAAGCAGCAGTTTTAGAGAGCACATCTCACATCATTCCTCTCCCACCCTCATTTTGGGGTGGCAGGTATCCAAAATATTCCCTTAAAAGGGGCAGAGTAATGGATCCTGGAATACTAGAGGTGGGTGTGATGATCAGGTGGCTGCCCCAGGTATTTTCATCACTAAAAAAAGTGGGATTTCAGCCCCCTCTCCTGTGAGAGCTGCTCTGCTCCAACACAGAGGCTTTTCAAGGCTCCCTTGCTAGAAGGCTCTGTTGCATTTCTTCCCTTTCAGAAATATCTCAGAGCTGGAAATGCAGTTCAATGAGCCTCTCAATGAGCAATTTCTGGCACAGGACAGAATTTAGCTCTTTCAAAAGCCACTAAGAGTTCCAGTGGTTGAGGTTTGTTGGTTTTTTTTTGTTTTATTTTTTTTTCTGTGCCGTTATTGTGTTTTCCAGATTTGGAACCGATTGAGCTCCGGGCCCGACCTCATGACACACAGCCTGACTGTCAGGATTAAACAACAGGCATGTTGTGATGCAATTCAAAATCATCTTAGGAGCCTGCAGCAGCCAAGCAGTGCCACAGCTGCTTTACAGTAATTTGGACTTCACCAAAATTCGCTGCTGAGGCCTCCTCGAAGGTGGGGAGCTCAACATTTGGAGAGCTGACAACAGCGACAGCCCTGTGACCAAAGAAATGGTTATTTATGGTAATAAATGGTTATTTAACTGTCACTGCTCTTGCTGAAAAGCCCAAAGTCATGGAAAACACCCAGAGGGGTTGTTTTTTCCACAGCAAGCAGAGCTCTAACCTGTCTCCTACTTGAATCACCCCACTTAAATTTTTATACTCTCCTAAAAACATTCTGAGAAAGCCTGAGCCATCACAATTTCCAGTTTTAACTCTGCTGCAGCACAAACCAGCCATGCTCAGCCAGATGTTGTGACCCTTCTTCTGCAGTATTTTTTGTTTCTTTGCCAAAGCAGACAGACTTGACACAGACTGATGAAAAAGTAAATGAAATCTGTAAGGAACAAGGGGATTAGGAAAGGATTACCCCTTGCGTTGGTGGTAAACAAGTGATTCACCAAAATAACTGGAATTACATCGTTGTTTTACACTGACAGAGCAAGAAGAGGAAGGGAAATAAGCCTTTGAGGAGCAGAAATGGCCTCTCCAGGAGGTCTGCAAGAATTGCTCCACCTGCCTTCTGCAAAATCCCTCCCAGAGGATGATCCTGGGGAAGCTGGCAGAGGAGGGATGGAAGTTTGGTGCCTTGGGAGGGTGTTGTGTTCAATGTCCAAAAAAAAAGAAGAGGAAGAGATGTGGTTCAATCTCTTACTACCACTGGAAAAACAGCAATTTGGGGAGGAGGGATCATCAAACTCCTTCTGGAATCGAGTCCAGCCTCTCCATTGGAAAGAATATACAGGAAAAAGAAGCTTTTCCCTACCCTGCATTCATTATTCCCACTTGGGGAGAATAAATTCCTGACTTTTATGCTGTTCTTCCTGAACAAGGAGTATCAACATCACCTACATGATGTGGAAGCACTGAGGAACTGCAAATGAACTTCAGCAGGGCCAAGTGCCAGGTCCTGCACCTGGGCCAGGAAAATCCCAAGCACTGATTCAGGCTGGAGGGAGAATGGATGGAGAGAAGCCCTGAGGAGAAGGATTTGGGGGTGTTGGTGGCTGAGAAGATCAACATGACCCAGCCATGTCTGACCAGCCCAAATCCGTCCTGGGCTGCATCCAAAGGGAAGTGACCAGCAGAGAGCTCAGGGTGCTCAGTCTGGAGAAGAAAAGGATCCAGGGAGAGCTCAGAGCCCCTTGCAGGGCCTAAAGGGGCTCCTGGAGAGGGACTGGGGACAAGGGCTGGAGGGACAGGACACAGGGAATGGCTTTAAACTGGAAAAGGGGAGATTTAGGTTGGATATTGGGAAGGAATTCCTGGCTGTGAGGATGGGGAGGCCCTGGCACAGGGTGCCCAGAGAAGCTGTGGCTGCCCCTGGATCCCTGGAAGTGTCCAAGGCCAGGCTGTACACTGGGGCTTGGAGCAGCCTGGGACAGTGGAAGGCGTCCCTGCCCATGGCAGGGGTGGGACAGGATGAGCTTTAAAGTCCCTCTCAACTCAAACCACCCTGGGATTCCAGGGAATATTTGGAACAATTTCTCTCCATACTTAGTAACAGGTTCAAAAGAGAACCTTAAAAACTGGATTTACTGTTAACAAAACCCCACATGGAAGTGCCAGTGACCTTCAGCAGGACCAGACTTGTCCCTGGACTGCAGAGTAACCTCTCTGAGATGTGTTATTAATGTACACTTTGCCTTCAAGCTCAGATACATTTCTTACAGCACTTGGACTAAAAAGCTCTTCGTTTCTACCCAGCAAGCAGAACAAAACAAAACAAAAATTCATGTGTTGGTCCTTGCTTCTCAGTTTTCTTCTAGCCACAGAATATCAGGAGATTTTAGGTAAGTGGCATGATTTAGAAGAGGCACAGGGACAATGCTTTTCAGAAAATCTACCAATTTGCCAGTCAGGTAATAAATGTTGCAATTTTCATTGACATTTTTACATTTCATGTTGTTCAGACACATTCCCTGCTTTGCTTTGGAGAGCCTGTGCATGCACAAAGTCCAAACCACCAGCAGAGAGAGTCAGCCACTGAAAAGCAGTGGCTGCAGGACATTCCAAAGGCACCACACACTCCAGGGCAGGATTTTGGATAACACTTCCAGGGTGTCCCTCCTACCAACCAGGAACAGGCACATTCCTATTGAAATCAAGGAGTCTCCTGGGCGAAACAAACTTAGCTGAGTGCTCCACCCTGGAATTCTGTTTTGAAATCCCATGGGATGCACTGTTAAAAAAAGCTCCTTGAGGATCAGTGTCACAGAGCAAGCCACTCTCCTACTGAGGTGGGGTAAGATTTTTGTCTTCCTTTTTTAATTTATATAAACATTGGAATGTCTCTTCATCCTCAAACCCTGGATGTGATGGCCACAAACCTTTTGGCCCAGGCTGGACAGGGCTTGGAGCAACCTGGTCTAGTGGGAGGTGCCCCTGCCCCTGGCAGGGGGTTGGAACGAGATGAGCTTTAATGTCCCTTCCAACCCAACCCATTTTGGGATTCTGTGATTATTTGACAATGAAGAGATTATTAAGACCCTTGAGAGTTCAACCAAGAGGAGCTTCTGCTGCTGACAGCCCCAGAGGGTGTTAACAGTGAGACAGGGAACACAAAAATGTGTCTTTGGAGAGGATTTGACAGCAGCCTGAAAAGAAACATCCTCAAAAAAAAAAAAGAAAAAATTCTCAAACTGTGCTTTGCAGGTATGGGGTATTAAGAGCTGCCACTGCTGGTTTGAAACTGAACCTGGGGAAGGGAAAGTGATGTTTCCTGAGGATGAGGAGATAGTGGCAGACAGGGCCCAGTGACAAGAACTTCAGAGCCTTCTGCGATCATTAATGGCTCCTGCAAGATCTGCCCCCACTTTCTGAAATACATTTGCACATTCTCTGTGCACAACGAGCAGTGCCTGTCCTGTGAACCTCCCCCCTGCTCCAGAGGGGCTCAAGCTGACACCTCAGGGGCTGTGCACACCGAGAGATGTCACAGCGTGTCAGGAAGCCACCATGGCGTGGCCCAGCCCGGCTGAGGGAGCCAAGGCGCAGAATTCAGATGAGGCAGCGGGACAGGCCCAGGGGAATCTCTTTGTGCTCATCCCTCTGCCTGCTGGGTCCTCCAGGAGCACAAATTCCACACCTGAGGATCTCTCCAGGGCACCAGGCTGGGATGGTGCTGAGCTTCACTGAGATCTGACTGTCCCCTAAAACCATGGGGACAGGAATGTCCCTCTGGATGAGACTTCTCATGGATTTGTTTCCACGTGGCTCTTCCCTGACACTGACAGCATTCCTGCAGGTGCACCTTCCCCAGATGCAGAAAACCCCTGCACACTTTTCTGGAGAAGAGAAGGCTCCAGGGAGACCTCAAAGTGGCCCCCCAGAAGTTGGAAGGGGCATTTAAAAGAGGGGGAGCAACTTTTTCCATGGGGAGATAGAGACAGGACAAGAGGGAAAGGTTTTGAACTAAAGGAAGAGAGATTTAGATTAGACATAAGGAAGAAATTCCTTACTCTGAGTGGGCAGGCCCTGGCACAGGCTGCCCAGAGAAGCTGTGGCTGCCTCTGGATCCCTGGAAGTGTCCAAGGCCAGGCTGGACAGGGCTTGGAGCAGCCTGGGACACTGAAAGGTGTCCCTGCCCATGGCAGGGGTTGGAATGAGATGGGATTTAAGGTCCCTTCCGGCCCAAGCCTTTCCAGGATTTTAGTTTGGGCTTGAAGGCCAAATCCTTGGAGATGATGCCAACTTTTGGGTTCCTTTGTAGGCAGAACTTAGAAATGAAACATTTTTCAGGAACACAAACCAAGACAGACACCTACAGTGTGAGCACATGAAAAGCTCACCCCTGCTGGAGATGGGAGATGGGATCAAGAAAGGATTTCTTTCAGCTGAAGAAATCAATGGTTACCATCCCACAAATCTCTCCAGTTTCACCACGACAGATGAACACAGAGGGGAAAAAAAAAAAAATCTCCTTAAAAAGTTCAAATATGAAAAATGAAGAGGCAACCACAAAACACAGAAGAGATATTCCTAAAGCCTGACCTTAATTAGGCTTTTGACTCATCTTGAGTCAAAGAAATGGAGAATAACTGAGGAGCAGAAACCCTGTGCTGTGTTTCTGCTCGTGGCAAGAGACCCGTGGAGCAGCCAGGGATGTGCACATGGAAACCTCCTCCCAGCTGGAGGAGCTGAACACCCCCTGGTGCCAGCTGCTCACAATGGAACACCTCTTTTAGCTCAGTACCTGCTGCTCTGCTTGATGCCTTCATCCACCTGCCACGACCAAAGCACAGGGTGGATCTTTCCTCCCAGAGTCTGACGGTGCTCAAGACAAAATCAATCCAGGGAAAAGCATCTTTGAAGTGCTCAGGGCTGACACTGCCTCCCATGACAAAGGCACTGTCATTCCAGTCAGGATAAAGACCAGAGGAGGGACACAGACTGTCTCAAAACCTTTCCTGCCTTCTTTTTTTTCCCCCAAGGATTTTTAAATTAATCTGTCTTGCAAGCAGCAGGTGCCACACAAAAGCCTGACACACGGTTCAGGGAGCTGAGAGCATCATTTGGCTGCTGTTGTTCCTTCTTAATCGGCTCTGAGGTTCTGCTACATAAATCTGTAGATTTAAAAACCTTTTCTGACTTATTATAAAAAAAAAAGAAAAAAAGCCATTAAAAAGACCATTGCTCTTAATTAAAAATGTTAAAAATGTCTTGTGTTGCTGTCATTTTTATACTGCACTTCACCACCTCTCAATTCATCAGTGTCACTATTTGCTACATAACCACCTAATTTCAATTTTTTTTAAAATTCCAGCACATTCATTACCACAACCAAACATGATTTGAGGGAAAAAAATGCACAACATAATTTCAAAATTACAATTTACAACTCTCATTGCTCGAGTCACACTGATTCACCTTTCACAGACTTGAGCTCCTCGTGTGACAAGAGGCAGGAGAAAGTTTGCTACGGAACATTTTGATTTCAGGCCTTTACATTTGGATCCATTTATGGAAAAAAATAATTAAAGGAAGTCAAAAGGCAAACATTTATGCCAAAATAAATTCTCAGAGTTCACGACATCCCCAGGAGCTACCAGAATACAAGGCATGACAAGAACAACTCTAAACCTGCCACGCGCATTTACATTTTGAATTAAAGGTTTCAGGAGTTTAGTTCCTTAATAACTGCACTCAGTGAAAGTTTAATCATTTCTGGCTTTAATGGTGGCAGGGAGAGCCCAGTGACAAGAACTTTGGAGCCTTCTGCAATCATTAATGGCTCCTCTAAGGTCTACCCCCACTTTCTGAAATAAATTTGCACAGCATCAGCTGCTGCAAAGGTCAGGGCTGTTTTCTGCAGCACAGCAGCCTTTAGCTATATTCCACACAGCTCCCCCTTTTACAGCCCATGCCCACAGTCTCATTTCACTCCAAAGCTGCAGCAAAAATGAATTACAACATCAAATTAAAGATTATGATCCAAAAGGAAGCGGCAAACAAAACATTATCTGGCACAAACCCTCCGTTCCTTCTCTGACAGAATTTATCTCATACCAGGCCTGCTGCAATTCTAAAAAAAATGTTGCTTTTATTTTCTTGAAAAAGCCAAACCACACACAAAGAGTGCAAGAAACAAATGTTTACAGTCTTTATCAGTCACAAACAATTATAATAAGAATTACTACGTGACACTGGGAGCATCTACTTTTCTCTAGGACTCAACATTTCTACTTCTCTTCTAAGGTTTAGGATGCTTCTTCCTTCCCCTTGGAAGGAAATGGCATGGATACAGCTCAAAAAACTGAAGCATGTAAATCTAACATTTAACTGAGACAAGCAAACTAGAATTTAAAGCTTCCTAAGCCAGGAGCACTACAAAAAATAAAATAAAAAAAAAAGAAATCTCCAATTACTGTACCTTGGGAATGCTTTCGCTTAAGACATGCAGCATCTGATTTCTCCTTATATCCTCTCCATTTGAACAAAGAAGGGAGGGAGAAGGGAGGGAGGTAGTAGAGAACTAAAAGTAAAAACACTGAGCTTCAAAGTAAAATTTTTAAAAGGGGTGTAATTTTTTTTTTTCCATTAGTATCACCTTTTTTAGGAAAAAAGTAAAGAAGTCACATTTTCTAGAAAGAACTAAAAAGTATGTACTTTAAAAAAAAAAACCCCAGATTTTGTGGCAGAAGTGTCAGGTCCCAAATTCAATTTCTTCAGTTTCAATTTAGCCAAACTCAGTTTCTCCACTCTTGATAACCAGTTACGACATCACAGCAGAGCTAAAGGTATCAGTAAGGGACAGCTGGGACCCGGTGACATCAGAGTCACACAACCTAAAGCATCATCCCCTCCTTGGCACAGGGCACAACACACTGACCCTTCCTAAGTGTACCCTAAAAACCTCAATTTTAAGCACAGCTCCGGTTATTTTTTTCCCCTCAAAGAGTGTAAAACGATGGTTAAAAGTTAGATTAGACAAAATCTCCTCCTGCTGCCCTGTTCTGCAATGCCCCAGGAGCACTCAGCACCCCCTGATCCAGCAAAGTGAGTGACAGGTGACATTCCACACTGCTGTCACCTGCCACTGTCATCCAGGTCCAGGGCTCAGCCAACAGCTCTGCCAGCAGATGCCTCAGTACAGGTGCAAAGGAATTGTATTTATTGTGGTACATCACTTCTCTGGAGGGCTCAGAGCTACAGCACTTGGGATTCCATGGAATAATTCCATTTGTGCAATGTTTTCCTGACTGTGGGAATGCAACCCCCGGGAAGAACGAACACATGAAATCCAAGAAAAGTAGAAGAAAAATTGATTTTCACAGTGGGGGAGGTAAAACACTGAACAGGCTGCCCAGAGAGGTTGTGGAGCTTCTGTGGTTGGAGACAGGGAAAATCCCACAGGAAACATCCTGAGCAACCTGCTCTCATCAGCTCCGTGGCTCTGAGCAGGGAGGCTGGACTTGGGCATCCCCAGAGATCCCTCCTGACCTGCACAACTCTCCCAATTCTGTGAACAGGAATTTCCCATCTAAAGGTCAACTTAGCTGTGACAAAAATCTGTATCAATTTTTTATACAGCGAGGACAACGCTATCTGAAAGCTAAAACAAAAAATCAGCTCCTCCAAATGCAATTTCAGAGGTTTTGTGGCCTTAACCACATGCTGAAACTCCATGAGAAAAAACCCGAGAGTTATGCTGTCTCAAAATCAATGCATTGAAATATTAATTCTGACTCTGACAGGATTTTTTTTTTTAATTTAGTTCTTATCAGCTATCGTGGAATCACAGACTTGATCACAGAATCATTTCTGGCACAGGGACTGCTGGGGTTCATCTGTTCCAATCCTCTTCACAAGATCAGGATCAACTTTAAAGTCAGATCCAATTTCAGGTTTGAATCAGGTTGCTTGGGTGATTTCCAGCTGAATTTTGAGCATCTCTCTGTGCAAATACAAAGAACTTTATCTATTCCTGCCTTCCTGTCACACAAACAAAGCTGTCAGCCTCACTTTATCATCATTAAACGAATATACCTGAAAAAGATCATGGAGCAGTGGGTGACAGGAACTTAACTGCTCTTGTTTTATCTTACAACAGCCTGGATGTGACAGAAATCTCTGGAAAATGCTGCTCCTGTGCTGGGCTACTTCAGAGAGGTCCTGAACTCACTGGCTGCCTAAGCAGGCTGAAAAGGCAGTTTCTAAATCTGTCATTCTGTAAATTTTAAGCTTATTCACTGCTACAAAGGTGTCCCTCTCCAGCTCCCCTGGAGCCCCTTTAGGCCCTGGAAGGGGCTCTGAGTTCTCCCTGGAGCTTCCCTTCTCCATGTGAACACCCCCAGCTCTCCCAGCCTGGCTCCAGAGCTGGACAGAACTCCAGAGGGGTCTCACCAGAGCTGAGGGAGAGAATCCCCTCCCCTGACCTGCTGGCCTCACACCATTTGATCATAAACTGCCCCATTTCTGCATCCTGCCATTGTAATAATAATTTACCTGATTCACTGAAGGGAATCAGACACCAAGAGGAGTCACTGCCATCAGGCATCAGAAACCAAGCTCATTTTGCAAGGCACAAAACTGAATTCTTGGTAAGGATGAAAATCAAAATACACCCACGGTTTGCTCAGCAAAGGAGGGATCTCCAGGCTGCCCCACGGAAAACTGAGCTTGGGAAATCATCCTCTGTCATCTGTGCTTTCTGTCACCTTCTGCATTTAAACTCATTGTGCTCCCAAAAACCACTGGAAGTCAGTATGGACATTCTGTTATTTGTAGGCTGCAGGTTGGAGACCCTTCTCCCGAATAATTCTGCACTTTCAGGGGAAGGTTTGCTTGGATTAAGAGTTTAATAATGACCCATTTATCCCTCCTATCACCACCAAAGCCCTGGATGAAGCTTGGTAATTTTCATGTTAACACGCTGCAATCCAGGAGCAGAATTAATACATTTAATCACTGGAGTAATTCTGAGTACAAAGGCACTCTTACAGCAGCTTGTATTAACTTTGCTGAGGAATCAGAGGACACGGCCAGTTTTTCATCCCTCACAATGTTTTATGAACTGTCATTCTGCTTCCCAATGGATATTTACATATTTATTGCAGCTTTCACAGATGTTAAGTAACAGGTACCTGTAAACCTCGATGGCACCGAAATCTGTTTCATACAGGACGCAATTACAACAAATTGGAGCATTTAAGGAATTTAGAAACTGAATTCAGGGAATTATGTTTACTTCAGCAGCAATAATGCAAGTTGCAGAGCTTCTCCCAGCACCTCTGCAGATGGGAATTGTGGATGCCAGAGGATCCAGGAGGTATTGAGAGGCAAATCAGAATGACAAAACCACTTCTCACACACTGCCAGCAGCAATTGTCCTAAAATTCTCCTATTACTACCAAGAAAACCTGTTGAAACCTACTGGTGACTGGACATACATTCCATCTGAAGTGATGCCATACATAGCTTGGGTTTTGCCTTTTTTTTTTTTTTTTGGTTTTGCCTTTTTCTTTTTTTAACTTTAGTTTTAGAAAAGGCCCTGGTGCCTGAATTTGGAGTTTCTTTTTCTGATCTTTTACGTTTTCATAAATATCCATGGTCACACCTTTCTCATTGCTCTCCCCAATCCATCAAATTTGAAAATTTCTGTTCCATAGCCCAGACTTCATCTAAAAAAAACCCCAAACCAACCCTGATCTCTCTTTTTTACTCTGTAAGGAGAATCCAAGTACCACTGAAGCCATCCTTCCTTCCTTCAAAAATTGAGCTACCAAAGGCTGGGAGCACTCAGGAAGCACAAAGATTTGCTTTCCACGTAAAAACATAAATCCCTGCCACTGACAACCCTGAGCGTTGTGCCTCTGGGACCATAGATCAGAAATAGAGGTAGAAGTGCCTTCCAGAAGGGTGTTTGTACAGGCACAGTGCTGTGGCTCAGGGCTCACACCACTTCATGCACCTTTTTGACAGAGCTGTTGAAGCAGAAGATTGTTCTGCAGCCTTGGCCAGATGAAAAGATTTTTTAAAGTAGCACAAACAGGAGAAAAAAAAAAAAAAAATATTCACCAAGTCCTCACTAGCTCTGAGGGGTGTTAGAAAGTCTTTGTAAAGCTGAAAAAACTCCCTAAATCAACAAATGACTCTCTGGTTTCCCTACAGTAATTTCAGAATTACCCTGAGTGTTGCTGTGCTTCCCATTTATCAACAAGGTTTTACTTGTGTGGTTGTGCTGTTCACAGCTAAGAACTCATGGCCAAAACACAGCCATTCCTACACTGTGTAACTGCTGTGTACAAAGCTGCACTGTAAAAATAAAGCAATTTATAAAACTGTATTTCTTGAGAAAGAATAACACAATCAAGTCCCCACTAAAATATCTGGAGGGCCCTCTGTACTTGCAGCTCGTGGTTTGTAGATTGTTCAAGCAAGTGCCAGCCAAAAAAGGCAAAAATAGTGAATTTTTGCTGTGCAATACCTGCCCTGAGCAATCAATTCAACTGTGTACATGAAATAATAGAGCAGTGAATTCAGAAATCTGCTCTTAAAAATGTTCCATGCATCAGACCAAGACTCCCAGCAACACCACCTGAACATCCTCAGCCTGCTCATTAAAATGTGAGGACTTCCCCAACAGAATGAATGAGTGCCCAAGATTTACTGCAGCTGAAAATGAATAAATTCAGCCTGAATAAAAATGGAAAATGAAATGTGATTTGTAAAATTGCTCCTACTCCCTCTGGGCAGAATTAGGGATGCTGGCTAGAGAGCTTTTAGCCAGTTTGCCTTTGGACACTGACTCCTCTTGTCCCATCAAGACATTTTAGTTTGAAGTGAGATTTCAAACACAATTAAAAGATACGAAACAAAATGGGAACAAGATGTTTCCCCATGAATATAATTTTTACAGCGTTCCTCAAAGGTGCTGCAGCAGGAAATCCTGCACTGGAAAACGGGAGGGCAAACTGGTGATCCCCACTTTGCAGGATGAAAAACCAACACAGACCATCATCTTAATTAGGAAAAGCAGGCCCCAAATGTCCAAAAAAAATGAATTATAGTGATCTAAACAATCTTACCCTCCTTCCCATCAACAGGTTTGGTTATTTCCATATCAAAGCTCTCCTGCAGCTGCTGGCCTTTGAAGCGGTTGAGATGCTCCTGTTCTATTAAGTTACTTTCCTCCTCTTCCAGAGGTTGCCAAGTCCCATCAATAAACCACTGTCCACGCATTACAGGGATTTTTTCCGTTTCTACAAAAAAAAAAAAAACAAATAAAAAACAAACACAAAAAAGAGTTTTTTTAACGCAACAAATCACAAACTGAGAGCAGAACGAGGGAACGGGAATTCTGTCGGGTCCCTAACAAGGTAACCCCAAATGCCTCAAAACACACTCCCACTTCTTCCCATGAAATGAGGAGTGAATGTAGTGGCAATCTGCAAACCTGAGCTAAAGAGGCCAGATTTTCCAACTGTGTGTGGGGCTGTGAGAGATGGACAGAAAAACAGAATCCCACGGTGGTTTGGGTTGGAAGGGACCTTAAAGCTCATCCAGTCCCATCTTCCACTATCCCAGGCTGATCCAAGCCCTGTCCAGCCTGGCCTTGGATGCTTCCAGGGATCCAGGGGAGTCCACAACCTCTGGGCAACCCAGTCCTTTGGGAACTGCACTTCCAACAACCCAAATTCCACATCAATTAGCATAAATGGTGGCATTAAAAAAGGCAAGGTAGTTTTTTCTTTAAATTAAAACCAGTGTTTTACTGAGGGCTGGGTTTGGTTACTGTTGTTCTCATTTCAGTTTCGTGTTGTGCCTGTTTCAGTTTCAGTTCTCCAAACGAGGAAAGTGGGGCTCAGCATTTGCTGTGCACGTGGCAAAAGAGAAATCTCTAAAAAATATATATCTTGGTGTTTATTCCACATCAAACTGTGCTTAGCTGTTGCCCACACTAACTACTGGGAGCAAAAATCCCCCTCTCACACCCATCCCTGCAAGCAAGCGGGGACAATGACAACCATTGTAACTCAGCTTTGAATTTCCCCTCCTACATCTGGAAAATCAGGGAGAAATACAGTGTTTGCCTGTGCCCCAGGAGCCTCAAAGATCCCAAATCCAGGTTTTCATGGGATTAACACAGATTTGGGTCTGCTGAGAGCACAGAGCAGTGGCACCAGTGTGTGTATCTATATATGTGTGTCCAGACTGACTCAGCCAAAAGCAAATATCCTGTGTGTGTTACACTGACTATAAAGGTTCAGCTCTACCAAGCAAGTAGTCAACCACCAAAAAAAAAGCTTAAAAAAGGAGATGAGGGGGAAAAAAATAGGCTTCACTGCTCAAAGACCTGTTGCGACCTGGAGGGTGGAAAAAAAAGCTGGTAAGGACAAATTGGAAAAGAAACAATAGATGCAAACACACAGTAAATGGAAATCAGGTAAAAATTAAACATGAAACAATAGATTTAGAGTTAGAGCACAGAAGGGATCTCTTTGATCTGTCACCACAGCTGGGTGAGGTGACCCAGCCACGGGCTGTGGTTTTTAGCCTGGTCCTGATGCTCTGTGAGCAAAACCAGTGGCTCAGGTCACAAAACCCTCTGGTTCTGTGCTGCCCCTCACTACAGACACACCACGGGAGCTTGCTGTGCCCAGAAGGAATTTCCACACCAACTGCTGGCAGATGAGAATGTAACAGAGAACTGCAAATACCTCCACAATTTACTTGGAACCTCTAAACTACTCTGAATTTTTCATCCCTCAGACCACTGAGCGTACAAGCCGTGGAAATAAAAGGAAAATCACCTCGAAATAAACTCCCCACGGGGCAGGTAACACTCCAAACGTTCCAAAGACATATTTTGAAAGCTTTGCTGCAACAGATTTACAGGAAAACACTGTTTCCACAGTCCTGGCAGTGACAGTCAGCTCTCACACCCCACCTTTGTGGCAGAAGGAGGGCACACGAGTGGGTGATGCCACCTTTACCTTGGTGCTGCCACAACTGGCAAGGACAGGTGAACAGCAGGAAAACTCATGGCAGGGAATAAAGCAGATAATCAGGAGCCCAGATTCCCACTGAACTTCCCCCATTTGGCCTTCCCCGAGTTCTCCTGAGTGGGAATCCCACAGAACAGCCCCTCTGTGCATACCCGGCACGGCAACTTCCCAAAGGAACAGCTCAGAGCATCATCAGCTCCCTCATCCCGGCTTCCCACGGATCCCAGTTTCTTTCTCAGGCACTGCACATGCTGGTTCACCCCTCCCAAGTCCCCCACTCCAGCTCTTCCATCCCCCTGCAGCCTCAGCTCTATGTGGAACACACACACAGCTCGGGTCGTGTGGCCTGACCAAAACACAAAGTAGTGCAAGACCCAGTTCTGCCATTCAGCTGCTGTCTGCCCTCCTAAAATAGCTGTTCCAGGTAGGAGCCAATTGTTATGTGCTGAATTCCTAATGCTGTGGATGTTCACGATCCACCAGCTTGAATCAAGAGGTTGGCGTGTTCCAAGGGCATGGCTGTTTAGTGGAAATTAATCCCCGAAAATATCAGGAGAACCAAAGTTCTGAGTGGCTGTAAAATGTAGAAGTCAATAGTGCCTGCAAGTTACACAGAAAATCCAATATTCCATGAAAATTTAGACTAACTTTGGAGCCCACAGCCCATCAATGGAGGGTGTAAGATGAGTATGCAGTTTCCATGAACTGAAAGTTAACCACAGCAGTGTCACCACACACAGCAGCCTCCTGCCTGAACCTCTGCTGTATTCCCAGGTATTTTACACCTGTCAGATATCCACATTTTCCAGCCCATCCAGTGCCCACGGATCCAGCCAGGCTGCCCTCACCAACAAAGCTCTGTCTGTAGGAAGAAATGAAATGCACGTTAAATGTGAGGGGAGAGAAAGGCTCCCATTGTGGCTGGAGCAGTGACACGGCTACGTCAGATGTTCATCCTCATTGGGAAAATCTGGGAGCAATTCCTTAATTCTTGACTAAGCAGTCTGGTGAGGCTCCATTCATTGGATCCACAGACAGAGATATGGTTTTTTTAAATAATAATCACGTGAATACTATTTTGTGCTCCAAATTATATGAATACAAGACACCTCTTTTTCAGTTTTGAAGGGCTTCAAGTTTTTCACATGGGAATTTCCACCTACAGGTTTCTAAAATTCTAACCATCAAGTATTAAAATAAACATTTCCAGGCTCTTTTTGCCTGAGAGAAACTTTCCCAGAGTGGTTCTTTACAAGAGCAGTCTATAGCACTCAACAGCAGCTCTCAAACTTACCTTGAGCCCTTCCCAGAAAGGCTCAGCCAGGAAAAACTGTTTCAAATAAGAAAAATTGTAACATAAAATCCCTGCAGAACAGTTGAGTTTGGGAATAAATGAATATATCTGGCTCTGGAAAGGGTGTTCATACACAAATATAAATTATTTTCAGATCCAAAGATAATCATGGAGGTTTAAAAAGCATGAGTGAAGCAATTCTGTTTTCCAGCTCTGTGGGATTTTGCGAGGTAGCAGGAATTGCCTTTTTTTTTGTTTTTTTTTTTCTCCCATTCCCTCCTTTAAACTGCTGCACACTCTCAGAGCACCCAAAGCAGCCTGAACCACAAACTGTTTTTATTTCCCATCACGAGCTGGGGAGCAGGTTTGAACACAGAGCTACTGGGAAACCTCAGGAGAAAACCACCTGGAAGGAAGAGGAAGCAAGAAAATGACATTTCCTGCCCTCAGCAGCACGGTTTGGCTCTCAGAAAACTGAACATGGTCCTTCAGAACCGAGATAATCAAATCTGTGATCACAGCACACAAAGAACCCTTTCCTGTGCTGGAGCCAGGCTGGGAGAGCTGGGGGTGCTCACCTGGAGAGGAGAAGGATCCAGGGAGAGCTCAGAGCCCCTTGCAGGGCCTAAAGGGGCTCCAGGAGAGCTGGAGAGGGACTGGGGACAAGGGATGGAGGGACAGGACACAGGGAATGGCTTTAAACTCAAAGAGGGGATATTAAGAGGGAACATGAGGGATAATTTCACATCTGTGAGGGTGGGGAGGCCCTGGCACAGGGTGCCCAGAGAAGCTGTGGCTGCCCCTGGATCACTGGAAGTGTCCAAGGCCAGGCTGGACACTGGGGCTTGGAGCAGCCTGGGATAGTGGAAGGTGGGATGGGATGAGCTTTAAGGTCCCTTCCAACCCAAACCATCCCATGGTTCTGTGACAACCTCCAATTCTGTGACAACCTCCAAATTCTGTGACAACCTCCAAATTCTGAAGGTTGCCACCTCCCGAAGCAAGTGGCACTCCAGTTAATGAAGACAGGGGAGCACATCAGTGGTAATTCCATGGAATACCCTGGATTGGGTGGGGACATCATTTCACACAAGAGATTCTTCAGTCAAATCTGTGACTGTGGGAAAGAGGAAAGGCCTTCCTAACCACAGCTCCTCTGTTTAATCCTGCACAGGGGCTGCCACTGGAGAACTCCCGTGGTTCATCCAAAACACTTGAAGCAAACTTATGACAGTGAACAGCATTAAAATGTGATGAACCACAATTGCCATTTTAGCACCCAATTTCACCAGTTTTTTAGCACTCACTTATCCACCTTCAATAAATTCATTCATGTCTTGGATACTCAGATATTTTAGAAAGCTTAAACTACATTCTTTCAGCTACTTTTGATTTATGGAAGAGTTAAAGACACTGGCATTACATCATGTTGTAATTTAATGTATTTTTTTAATACAGAATTCCATATGTAAAATATGAAGCGTTATTTATCCTTATCCCTGCAATCTCAATCCCTAGGAAAGGATTTGCCTTGATTTCTTTACTGCCTTAAGTCTTACACCATATAATCTGCAGCTGGCAGTGCTTCAGACTGAAAGACATCAACATATTTGACTGGTTATACACTTTCATGGTTTATTTATAAAAGAATTTCTAAATAAATCTGAATGGTGGAGATTCACAGTAGATGAAAACCACTTTAATTAGTCACACGTATTTTACCACTTTTAGAGGAAATCAGTTTAAGAGATTTACTCTCCAACAAAGGATTTATTCTTTTTTTTTTTTTACACAAATGGGTCTTTTTTTCCCCCTGAAAATCCAAAGAATAAAAGAATACAAGTGCTGTAATTAATGGTGTGATAAGAACATGAGTGATTTGCATTATGATAATCACCTAAATCCTCTGAATAATGAGAATTATGTTAAAAACTGTATGCAACATATAAACCACTGCATGTGTGTGTAGAACCCAGCTACTCCTTCTTTGTGGAGATCTTTGAAACGGTGTGATCACATCTAATACAAATTGGAACAAAAAACTGGTTAATCCAGCACAACAAAGTCATAACTGAGCAGAATTTGTCTTCATTTTCCTTCTAACACAGCAATTCTATCATTCATTTCACTGCTGGACAGGGCACAGCCCTAAACTTCAATATTGCACAGCTCAAGCAACCCTTTTTTCACCTGCCTCCATCCAGGACCACGAAACTGTTACAAAATTCAGATAATACAGAGATAACTCTGCTACTGGCCAGGTTGAGGCACTCCTGGCACTCTGCAGCCATCAGTCCCAAGACACTTATCATGATTTACCCACAAATGAGATCTAAAAGGTTAACAGAATATTCAGAGGCTCAGAAATTTAAAATTAAAGCTGGAGTTTTGCTCAAATTGCCAATTCCCAGCTCTCCAAGCCCAAAGCCAAGAACTTAGGCAAGAAACACAAGCTTATAAAACTCTGTTGAGATGCCTTCCAGTGCAGTAATTTCAGATTCCTGCTTTTTGGGGTCATAACATTTCCTTAAATTTGATTTCCTTCTTCCTACAGTGGCAAACAATTTGCAGCATGTGAGAATAATACCTGCACAAGCTGAAGGTAACTCTGAGGCTACAAATGTGACATCTTAAACTGAAAGTCAGTTAAATAATTAACTGCTCATACATTTAGCAAGGACCTGGCCTGAAACATTTCCATGGATGGGGCAGCCACAGCTTCTCTGGGCAACCTGTGGCAGTGCCTATCTATATAAATATGAATAAATAAATATCTAAAAATACATTCCAGAAGAACATCAAAGGTGCTGACAGAGACTTCTGAAAAGTTTGTTATCCATTCCTATTGCATCAAGCCTAAAATCATGTTCTAGGTATATTTCATCAGGAACTTCAGTGATAGGACAAGGAGTAATGAGTTCAAATTGAAAGAACTGGAATTTAGTTTAGGTATGTGGAAGAAATTCTTGCCTGTGAGGATGGTGATGTTCTAATAAAATAGCCCCAAACTAAAATTGCATTATTTCATGTTTGCTACCTAAGATAACACACTTTGAAACTTTTTCCATTTTTTTTTAACAGCTGAACATTGTACACCTTTCTAGCTTTCCTTCACATTATTTCAGAACACAGCAGGTGACTGACTTTTAGATAAATGAAGCCACTCATTTGATCCCAGCCCGGTGACCTCCCTTTGTTCACCCACAGCCACGAGTGACCTGTCCTGCTCTCCCAAAAGGAACCAGTCCTGCAGGGGAGTTCAAGGGGGAAGCCTCAGCCTCAGGAAACTTCAGAGTGACACAAACTTAGAGCCTCTGACTGGGCTGAAAAGAGATTTCATTCACAGAGCAGTAAAAACCATCATTTTCCTGGTTCATCCAGTAACTCTCAGTTGCTTCATTGAAGCAAATTGTAAATTCCAGGTGGAAGTTACCCTGGAGTTTCACAGAGAACTGAGCCCATTCAAAGCACTCCGACTGGCACAGGTTGGATTTTTCTTTCCAGAGCAGCTAAACTTGTGAGCCTCTGTGTTTGCTCCAATGATGGACCAAAAAAGGCAGGAATAGATGTTTTCCTCTGCTCCAAACACGGAATTGCCTCTGATTTACCAAGACTGCCTGAAGTATTCCAGCAACAGCCTAAAACTGTTTTTCCCTGAACTGTTTTTAATTTCTTTTTGCTGTGAATTGAGCAATCAGGAATGAAATGCTGATCTTTGGGACTGGTTCCAATGTCAAACACAGAAGGATCCCCCCCAAAAAAGAGATGAATGTCCTTCAAGTCATCAATGCTATAAATCATCCCAAAATACAGAATCACAAAATGGTTTTGGTTGGAAGGGAAATTCAAGATCATCCTGTTCCAGCTCCTGCCATGGCAGGGACACCTTCCACTATCCCAAGTTGCTTCAAGCCCCATCCAACCTAGCCTTGGACACTTCCAGGGCCTGCCCACCCTCCCAGCCACGAATTTCTTCCCAATCTCCCATCCATCCCTGCCCTCTGGCAGTGGGAAGCCATTCCCTGTGTCCTGTCCCTCCAGCCCTTGTCCCCAGTCCCTCTCCAGCTCTCCTGGAGCCCCTTTAGGCCCTGGAAGGGGTTCTAAAGTCTCCCTGGATCCTTCTCCAGGTGAACACTCCCAGCTCTCCCAGCCTTTCTCCAGGACATAAGTTTCTCAGAAAGGACTTTCCTGGTTTAAGGCAACAATTAACATAGCCACAATTGCTCTTTCCACAGACCTGATCCTGATGGTCCAAGACAAAATCCCAAACCTCACTTTACAGGCTCTGTCAAGCAGGAAACACTCCGAAAATCCCTTGGACTGTCAAAACATGAAATGAGCTGCAGTTTTAAATTTAGAATTATATTTTTATTGAATTTTTCTTAAAATAGTTCACTAAACTACAATCCCAGTGCTCTGAAGCACTTCCACCACTGGCATTTGCTGCTGGAACCACTGAGTTTGTCCCTTAGCAGCTCTTTCCCCCTCCCAAGGAGACCTGCATTTTTTGAAACCACAAAAGAACAACTCCTGTGCCACATGACCACCACGTGAGCACCTCCCCAAGGTGAGTATGTGCTCCCAGCCCATCACAGGCACAAGATTTTTGCACAATCTAACCCTCACACCCCAGGTGTGCTCTCCTGAAAACCCTGCTTTGCTCCCCAGCTCCACCAGCACTGGCCATCAGGGATGAGTGGTTGGAACAACAGGTTCCTGGAATACCTTCCAAAATAAAGAACAGCAGGACTGTCCCAGTGCACACCACAGCCCTGCCACTAATAAGATGACAGCAAAGGTTGTTATGCCCTTGGATGGCTTCAACTCCTCCCTTCTCCACCACAGGGATTATTTTTCTGTGCTCTCCCCCTGAATTCACTTCCTTCTTCCATCTACTCCACACCAACTCCAGAATTCCCTACCCCTTCATCCCCATATTTGAATTTTCCTTCCCCTTTTTTTTTACCCTACAGGGTTGCCCCTACCAAGAAACCAGAATGATTTTCACAGAAACCCAGAATGGTTTGGGTTGGACCTTAAAGACCACCCAGTGCCACCCCTGCCATGGGCAGGGACACCTTCCACTGTCCCACGGTGCTCCAAGCCCTGTCCAACCTGGCCTTGGACACTTCCAGGGATCCAGGGGCAGCCACAGCTTCTCTGGGCAACAATTTTAGTTTCTTTCGCTGTAAATTTCACTGCCTGGGATCCCCTTGCACCTTGTGTTTCCTTCATCCCAATGCTCACTAATCCTGCTATTTACAACCCCTACTACCTCTGGAGTTTCTCCTCTCCAGCCACGTTCCAGAGCAGCCTCAGCCACTTGCAGCCCACTCAGAACAGATCACATCACTCCAGTGACCTTTTCTCTGGCCAACACTCAAACCACTCCTTCACTCTCACTGTTTTCAACCTTACAGATATCTCTGAGACAACTGTTCATGCTTCTTATTTTAATTCCTTGCTCTTTTGCAGATTTTTTTTTCCATCCAGGCCTTCTGCTCACTAACTGGCACAGTGTCAGCTCTTACAGATCCGTGTCTTGCTCCTCCAAGAGCTCTGGACAAGGTCTCTCTTTGCTTTCAGTGTTCTTTTTCCCTGAAAGAGTTACCACACCAAAATCCACCTGTCACTGGTCTTTAATTCAACTCTGTCACCTCCAAATTCAATTCCACCCTGTTCCTTTGATCTCAACCCTGTCCAATCCATGTTCGAGCCTGAATGAAGTCAGAGCAGAACTCCTGATCCTTCTCATCCCACAAATGTTTTCTGCTGCCACAGTTACAGCAGAAAACACCCCCCTCACCCACAACTTGTAACCCAAGTGCTCCCTACATCTCTGCCTTCGTTCTTGTTCAGCAAATCCAGCAGGAAAAGTGCTGGACCACATCAAAGGACAAGCACAACTTTCTAAGCCATGTCCATCCTTACCTACTCTGCTGTAGCTGAACCATCCCCGGGAGAATGATTCTGGTCCCATTTAAAGGAGAAAGGCAACAGACTCATTTTGCTTAAATACAACATAAAAGCTGAGGACTGGGAAGAAACTTGCCCTCAGAGCCACATCCCAAGTGCTGCCACCTGCTCCCTGGTCTAGTGAAAGCATCCCAAAAGTCCCAAGTTCTCTCTGCTTGAGAGGCCACAAACAAAAGCAGGACATAGACACAAACAAATGGGATTTAACACATGGAACACTGCAAATCTGAAAGTTATTTCATCTATGTGTGTTAGGTCACAGAATCCCAGAATGGTTTGGGTTGGAAAGAACCTTAAAGACCATTCAGTTCCACCCCCTGCCAAGGGCAGGGACACCTTCCACTATCCCACGTTGTTCCAAACCTTGTCCAGCCTGGCCTTGGACACTTCCAGGCCTTTAGGGCAGGAAGGAATTGGCCAAAAACTAAGCTACAAGATACTTTTGAAAGGATGGTACAGTAAGAACAGAAGCAAAAAAATGAAACCCAGAAAGATTTTGAGCAGCGAAAGCAACGCTTCACCTTTACCAAGTAAACTGCCAGGGTTTTATTTGCAAAAGAATAACACAGCTGGAGAAAAAAAAAAGCCATAAAATAGTATTCAGGAATTCAGCCTTCAATCAAAAGGTGCTTTATGTAAAGGAAATTGTTATCAACCAAGTTCAAAGACTGTCTGACACACCCAAATCAACATTCTAAGTGTGCTGTAAAATAACTAAAAGCACTGCTAAAACCAGAGTAAACCAAATGAAAGTCACAAACAATGACAAACTCTTGATTCCATGCCCTTAATTTTCATCTCCATCAAGAAGGCAGCTAAAATGCTTTTTTTAAGCAGCCCAATTCCAGCCTGAGCAGACAGATCTAAAAATTAAGACCCAGTGGTCCACTCTGTACTCACAGGTATTTCCAGGTTAAAGTCAGTAAAATATCTGTTTTATCAGTACATCTTCACCCAGGGATGGTTCTAGCGAACAAATTTTTTTTAAAATACAAAACCAGGTTTTTTACTTAACAGACTGCAGTAACTATTAAGTAGAAAAATAATATACATTAAAAAAAACAAACAAAAAAACCTCCAAGCTTATCAAACCTGTGTCTGGGAGTGGAGTAATTTAAATAAATACAGGCAACTTGATGATGTACCCACGAAAAAAAGCCAGGAAAAAGAAGATACCTGACGGGACAACAGTTGCATGGGACAAACCCACAAGCCAGAAAACAGGAAAGTCACCCAAAAGTTCACAGGCCATGGTTTAACAGACTCACAGAGGACTTTGAAAACTACAAAACTACCTTGAGAAACTCTAAAGAAAAATGCTCGTAAAGCAGCCCTCTTCAGCTGGGAGGGCTGAAAAGGGCTGGATAATTTAAGATTTAAACAGAAGACCCTTGTATAAAATATCACTCGTTGTCATCTCCACAGAAAACAAGAAGCAGCCCTGCTCCAAATTACTGACTTATCTGAAAGCCTACACTAACAATTTTCATCCTCTTGCACCATTTTTGCTGGTTCTACAGCACTAATTAAATAAATCCCAGAGGTCACAAGGTAAGGATAAAATTCTCAGTAATTAATCTGCTCAAATTGTAACTCAGGCTGATATTCCTGACGTTACCGACGAATCCTGTAGCGAGCTTAAAATGCAGATATAAAAAAAAATAATGCAGCACATGCCAACTATAACCAACATTTCCCTGGCATTGTGATGCCCCAGGAATTGTCAGCTGAGGAAGCAACTGCTCAGTGTGGCAGCTCTGTGATAGCAGCCTCCCTGGGAGTCCAGCACATACATGAAAAAGGGCAAAATAGCAAAGAGAAAAGCTTTTGACCTTTGCTCTGAGCTGAACCATGAATCAGCAAAACCAGCCAGCAGTTTCTGTACTCTTCAACTGGTACCTCAGCATATTTTAAGTCAGTTGTACTCATCATCCCTCATGCTGGTGTGGTCAGGGAGGATTCTCCTGCCTTACTCAGGGGTGTCACAGCTGCTTTGACACTTCCACACCAGGGCAGCAGCCACCCCTTGGATCCAGAATTACACACACACTACCAACAGGGATAATATGGGAATTATGGCTACACCAGGGCCTTCAAAGGCACAGATGAGACTGAATCCTGGGATTTGACCTTGCTGTTTTCTCAGATCTGGATGCAGCAGTTGGGAAGAATGGGAGAAAGGCACTCATAGGGAATAGAGGTGAGGAAATCTGAGCGAAGAAGTTAAACCAGAAGGCAGCAGGAGACCCTCGAAACACCAAAAGTTGATCTCAGCCTTGCAAAGGACTGGACCTTCTAATAAGAAAAGACTTGAGCACTCCCCTTAATCAGCTTTCTGAGGACTAGAAATCATCCCCGTCATTAGTCTGCTCAGGCCCAGGAGTTTATTTCTCCCCTGCCTCTGGTGCTAACCTCTGGGAATCTCTCCTTCCCAGCACCAGAAATCGTCCCTGCACAGCCTATGCTGTCATCTGAAACATCTGCTCCTCGAGCTTAATGAGACTGAATCAGCTTCCAAAATGGACAAGGCACAGTGTCAAGAAATTAAACCTTTAAGCTGCTGACGAGTGCAGTCTCTTGCTCCCATTGCCAGGAGCAATCCTGCCTCACCTGGCAGCTCTGCTCGCTCCTTCCCCTCTCTCCCTATGGCACAGTTACAGGGATGGCAGCAGTTTCCTCCTCCCCTGGATGTCCTGCATCTTCTCTTCCCAGGAACCACTTGGCAGGTGCACGGAGTGCCAACAGCAAGGGGCTTCGGGGTGGTGACAGGGAGAAGCAGCTCCACTTTCTGCTCAAGAAGCTGTGCCCAGGCTCCTCTAGCTCAGAGCTCGTGTGGACTGAGACCTCTGCTCGCTCCTGGAGCTCAGGGTCTGTCTGCTGGGGTGATGATTTGAAAGACAAATTGTCACACAAGTGAACTGTACCTCGCACTGTTGTCATTTGTGGGCCTCCCTCCTGTAAAGAGGCTGATAAATAAAGAGGGGAAACAACAGAAAGCCCTGGTTTTCATCTCTGAAACAGTCCTGCTGTTCCCTTGTGACTCCCACCTGAGTCTCAGGATGACAGAAACCTGCCTGCCCCTCTGCCAAGCCCATGCCAGGACACGTTCAGCTCCTCTGCAGCGCACTCTACTCCATAACATCTCCCCTGTCCCTGAGGGAATGCAGTTGGAAAGCAAGTCCTCAGGAACAGCAGGTGAGCAGTGGCACAGCTTGCCAGCCTCAGGAAAGCAGGGCCTCACTTGTCCAGCAAGACCCTGGGACCTCTTCCCACCAAAGGAAAAGTGCAGGGACCTGGGGTCTTTGCCCTTCTCTCACTCCTGCTCCCCAAGGTCTCCTCTCCTCCAGCAAAGGACACATGAATGCAAGGGGCAGGGTGGCAGAGGGGTGTATTCCCCCCTCATTTGAGGGGGTGAAACAAACTTCCCTCTATTGGAAAGGCTGGAATTAAGGATTATGTATGTATGAGATGCCTGTTGCAACCCCTCTGAGAGAAGGGAGGAGAAATCCCACTTCGTGCCCCTTCCCGGTGGGCAGGTGATGAGAAAGGAAATATAAAGCACGAGATCATCATTTCCCTAGTGGGGAGGACAAGGGTCACAAAGGGGCAGCCAGGTACAGCCCTCTCTGCCATCATTCCTCACTGAAGATGAGGGATCAAAAGTGTATCTGTGGGGATGGGGGAGTGGACAAACAACTGATGCTTCTACTCTGCTTCTACTGAAGAAAAGGGAGGGAACCAGAGGAGTGCTGAGGGCAAATACCCACCCTTTGCAGAGGAAAAGCTAAGCATAAGAGGGTTCTCAGCCACCTTCCCTCCCACTGTCTTCCACACATGCTAAGAAATGAGCAGATGCCCAGACCTCCCTTTTCCACGTTTTTGGGTGCCAGGTGTGCATGTCCCAGTTCATCTCCGTCAGGTTTGTGTGCACAGGGAGGTGAGAGAGGGAAAGATGCTCAGTTCCCTCTGTGGCTGGAAGTGGCTGATGTTCTCAGTACACCCTGAGTGAGGGCTACCGCTCATCCTCGGGGGGGAGGGAGGATGGCCCAGTGCCCCCTCTCTCCAGCAAATGCTCAGGGATGCCCAAATCTCTTCCCTTATTCTCCCGTACACACTCAGGGATGCCCAAGTCTTCCCTTATTCTCCAGTACACGCTCAGGGATGCCAAAATCTCTTCCCTTATTCTCCAGTACACGCTCAGGGATGCCAAAATCTCTTCCCTTATTCTCCAGTACACGCTCAGGGATGCCCAAGTCTCTTCCCTTCCAAGTGCGCCTGGGAGGGTGGGATGCCCAGTGCCGCGTCCCTGAGAGTCGGAAAGGGAATTCCCAGTCCCTCCTGGCTCACGTACGTGCTGGAGACGGGCACCGCGGCTCCTCTCTCCCTGGTTAATCCGTCCTGCGTCCCTCACACAGGCACACACAGGCACACACCGGCAGCGAGCGCGGCCGTGCCCGTGAGCCGCGGCAGGAAGGGCCACCCGCTGTCCCCGCGGCGGGGTCACCCAGCGCCGGCTCCGCGCACACGGGGGACGCCCAGCATCCCTCGTCGGGACCGCGGCGCACCCCGGCCACCCCCGCCGCCTCCCCCCGGCCGGCACGGCGGCACTCACGGTTCCAATAGACGGGGTAGCTCTCGGCGCTGGCCACATCCACCTCGTAGAGCCCGCTCCGCACGCACACCGGCTCCACGGCCGCCGGCTCCCCCGCGCCGCCGCTGCCCAGGGCGCGGAACGCCAGCTCGATGCGCAGCGAGGCGTAGCCGATGAAGGGCTTCCAGGTCTTGCGGTCCTCGCGGTAGAACCAGCG